>JAUEJL010122576.1:0-11770 GCA_032274825.1 Drosophyllum lusitanicum | reverse complement strand
ACAGATTACGGAAAGTGTATTCTACACGATCCACGAAATTATCCAAGTTATTATTGTTATTCTTTCTTCCTACAAACTCTTTCCTCCAACAATTCAAATAATCAAAATCGTAATAGTTTAATTTACATATAATATAATATATAAGATGGTTGTTCAAAGTTAGCATACGTAGACAATATTTAGGTTAACATGCATCTAATGCATTTGTTGATTACATTATGTATATAGAGTTACATTAGCTATTAATGTTATAAGATCAAATGTAACTTATACAAACTGAAGGATAAAAAGTGAAAATTTATTAAGTGTTAAATTGAAAAATCGAAATGATGTATAACAGGAATAGAACCCTTAAACCTAAAGTGGTAAGGATACCTTAATATACCTTGATTCTGCTAAATCAAAGATCATTTGATTTGTAAATAATAGTAAGTAATAATATTTTAAGGGTTAAAATTGAAAATCAAAATGAATGGTGTTTTTACTTTGGAAATTGACTATAAACAAGGTATATCAAATTCGCGCGTTACGCTGGGTGATAATTAAGATGGTTGTTTAAAGTTAGCATATGTAGACAATATTTAGTTTACATTATATCTAGCGCATTTAATGATTATATTATGTATACAAGGCTACGCGACCTAGTAATATTATAAGATCAAATGTAACTTATATAAATTAAAGTGCAAATAAAATTTAGTAAGGACTGAAATTAAATAACTGAAATGAGATAACATGAACCGTTAACCTCAAAGAAGGAGACACCTTAATACACCTTGATACCGCTAAGTCACCTTGATTTGTAAATAATAATAAATAATTTTATAAAATTAAATGTAACTTATATGAACTTTTGGGTAAAAAAAATAAAATTTTATCAAGGGTTAATAATAAAAAATTGAAAAAATAGTGTTCTTATGTAACTTATATAAACTTAAGGATAAAAAGTAAAAATTTATTAAAGGTTAAAAATAAAAAAATAAAAATCTTGAAGGTAAAAGGTGAAAAATTAAAATGAACAGCGTTTTATTTGAAAATTGCTTATAAGAGGTGATGCAATTACCTAAGAAATTTCGAGTTCGAATTATTTTGCATTAAAAAGACATGTAAAAATCAGGGGGCAAATAAGGAACACGGAAAAGGAATTCCCGTTAAATTATTGCCCTTCCACCAAACTTACCAGCTACCCCTTCAGCCGCCACCGTCGCCGGCACGCCGTTTTCCGATTCTATTCAACTCTAGATTCAACAAGGTACCATTTTATATTCAGTAAATTTCCTCCTTTTTCCATATCCAGATCATTCATAAATCCTCATCGTATTTGCTTCATTAATCTTAAAATGTATTGTGCTAGCATTGCATATGGATGTTTGTAATGATAGTTTCTGCTCGATTATTCTAGTTTCTCGTCATTTTGCAGTAATTCAACCCACAAATCCTGCACTTCTGTCGGTCGTTCGTAATACAAATTCAGAAACCTCGTCGCCGGATCAGGTTGTGCAGCAGGGAGAGCTAGGCTGGTTAATCGATTAGCTCTCTCTGCTTATCAATTCCCCTGTTTATAACCTCTATTCGTCGACCATTTCGCCGGAAACAACTGAATAATATTCTAGTTGATTCAATGGCGACACCCACTTACCTATCTGGAGCCAAGACCCCATATCATTTCTCCCAAAAAGCTTTCCATTCCCAATCATTGTGCTCACACCAGCATCTGTTCAGTTTCGCTTCATCTGTTGCTTCATTTCGTGGATCCTGTAGAGCAATTCAGGGCCCGATTTCAGGCAGGGGAAAAGGATTTAAAGTTGTTTGTAATGTACAAAATGTAGACGTCCTCACAAGAAGTGAACCCGAAATCAGAGTTACAGAAGGATTGAGCAAACAGTTATCATGTGTGATGAAGTTTGGTGGGTCATCTGTGGCCTCTGCTGAAAGAATGAAAGAAGTGGCTGATCTCATTCTCAGCTTCCCAGAAGAGAGTCCTGTCATTGTTCTATCTGCCATGGGCAAGAGCACCAACAAGCTTTTAGTGGTTTGTATTTACTCACATATTTATTTGATTTTCTTATGTAGCAAACTATGTTATATGAGGTAAACTTGGGTTTTGTGATTAGGCTGGAGAGAAGGCTGCAAGTTGTGTTTCTGTTGTTTCTGAAATTGATGAGCTGAACTTTGTGAAAGAACTCCATTATAGGTCAAAAGTTGAAACCTTGATTTTCAAATTCAGACAGCTATTGAAGTGTGTTGTTATTAGTTTTTACTGATTGGGTATCAATTTATATTCTCAGGACAGTGGATGAGCTTGGGTTAGAAAAAACACTCATTTCAGGTATTTGCTTGGAATTGTTGATGTTATATTTTTTTTAATATAAAGATCAATAGATCATTATTTTGTTTATGGTTGCGACTGATAATTTATGAACTTACTGAACTCTCATTCGACTCATGTTAATTTTTCTTTTAACATTTGTCTTTCTTGCAGACCACTTAGAAAAATTAGAAAGACTTCTAAATGGGATTGCTGTACTAAAGGAGTTCACACCACGAGCAAAAGACTACCTAGTCTCGTTTGGGGAGTGCATGTCCACAAGAATTTTTGCTGCATACTTGAATAAAATTGGCGTCAAAGCCCGCCAAGTATGTGGTTTCTTTGCACTATTCTTTTAAATCTTAAAATACATTGTGGAATATGGTTCCTTTTTTTTACTATTACTAAGCATGCAAAGGGATTGATTCTGAGTATTGTTACTAATTATAAAAGGTTGAACAAAGAAAAAATATATATCTAATTTAATCGACTCTTTTTTTTATATCGACTTTGACTCTGACTTTGTTCTTTGTGGCAGTACGATGCATTCGATATAGGTTTCATAACAACAGATGACTTTACTAATGCTGATATTTTGGAAGCAACTTATCCAGCTGTAGCAAGTAGACTACGTGGTGATTGGGTTAGGGATCCTGCTATCCCTATTGTCACTGGCTTCCTTGGAAAGGTATTTAACTTGCTATTTACATAGTCTAGATTTCTCTAGAGTTTCTTTCACTAGATAAAACAATGATTATTTAATTTTTTTTATAAATTATTCTTAGGGTTGGAGAACTTGTGCTGTAACTACACTAGGCAGAGGAGGTAGCGATTTGACTGCCACCACCATCGGTAAAGCACTTGGGTTGCGAGAAATTCAGGTTAGTGAAGAACTCAAAAATTAATTGCTTATAATAATGCAAGTGCAGGTTTTCATACAAAGGTTACATGCATTGGATTTTTTATTATATCTGGTCAAAAACACATCCAAACACAACCTCATGCGTCCTAGATTATATGATTTAGATTATTCAAACTCACATAATCAGATTCAACACACATCCAAAAACACCATTAGTTTTTTGTTTTTTTTTCCATAAAGATGCTAGTTATTCGATAATTACAGGTTTGGAAAGATGTAGATGGTGTCTTGACATGTGACCCTAATATATACCCGGGTGCCGAACCTGTGCCATATTTGACATTCGATGAGGCAGCTGAACTTGCATATTTTGGTGCCCAGGTAGCAACTTGTGTTTTTCTTTGGCAGCTGAACTTTCACATTTAGAGGGGGCAATTTCAACCCATTTACTTATCAGCGGGTTGATTCTTGTTATGTTTTATTTCTAAGATGTCAAAGGGGTTAACACAAAGTATATTATATTTTTTGGAAGGACAAAGTATATTAGATTATTATTGTGATAATCTACATTTTTCTTGTAATCATATTTAAAGCAAAAGATTTTATAATAAAAATTAAAAATTGAACAAGAAGTGTTTGACGTGTAACAAAAAGTTACCTACCTTGACCTGTTACCCAACCCGCTCATTTTGCCACATCTATCACGGAGAGTAAACATATTATGATGTGATAATATGTTTTTCTTTGTTGTGCTCTTTCCGTAGGTCCTACATCCACAGTCTATGAGGCCTGCAAGAGAGGGTGATATACCTGTTAGGGTTAAAAATTCTTATAACCCTAAGGCTCCAGGTACCCTAATAACTAAATCAAGAGATATGAGTAAGGTAAGCAGTACCCATATACTCGTGAAATATCGTAAACACTAGGTACTAATCAGAACTTTATAAGACTAATAATGTCTACTGACCTCATTTTCAGGCAGTACTAACCAGCATTGTTTTAAAACGTAATGTAACTATGTTAGACATTGTTAGCACTCGCATGCTTGGTCAATTTGGATTTCTTGCTAAGGTAAAATGACGTCATAATTTGTCTCTTTTTTGGTGTCATTTACTTGAGGTGGCTGATTGAGCGCTTTCATTTGATATTGGTACATGATTCAGGTGTTTTCAATTTTTGAGGATTTGGGTATATCCGTAGATGTTGTAGCCACCAGTGAAGTTAGCATTTCATTAACTTTAGATCCTTCAAAGATCTGGAGTAGGGAGTTGATTCAGCAGGAAATTGTATGATATCTTTCTCAATTTGCTTAAATGATTTTTGTTCTTCAGTTGAGTAATAGATACCATCTCTACATGTAATGTTTTGAGTTCAGTTATTAACATCTGACTGTTTGTAAAAATGGTGTTTTTTCAGGAACTCGATCATGTTGTAGAAGAACTTGAAAAAATTGCTAAAGTGAATCTCCTTCAGCACAGATCGATTATTTCGCTCATTGGGAATGTTCAGAGGTCCTCCCTTGTATTAGAGAAGGTATATTCCCTTTTTTGAGTTCTGCCTAGCGATATCAGGATGCATAAACTCGACTTTATAAAATGGTGGTTTCTGGTATTCACCAGTTTGTATGTTGTGTAGGCATTCCATGTTCTTCGTGTGAATGGGGTGAATGTTCAGATGATATCTCAAGGAGCGTCAAAGGTGAATATATCACTGATAGTAAATGACAGTGAAGCCGAAAGATGTGTGAGAGCTCTACATTCCGCCTTCTTCGAGAGTGAGATGTCTGATATCGATTGAAATGATAGATTTGCAATGCAATTTGTTGATCTGATTTGTTTCCTTAATCGCTTATTTTAAACTTGTAGCGTATCTATTGATGTACGCGTTTTTGGCCATTAGCGATTATGTTGTCAGAATTCATGAATTTGATTACTAAAAATAAGCGCTATGCGACTTAATTTATGGGATCATTCCTCTTTTATTTCCAAATTCGTGTGCATGTAGAGAATGATTGGAACCAAGAACAGACGAATTATTTGAATTATGTAATGTCAAACTGATTATGTGCACAAGAAACAACGTTATGACACTATTGTTAATGTCATTGTGTTAAAGGATCACACTCATCAACACGACAACAATAATACCAAATCCCGTAAAAAAAGGATCTAATAAATCACTAAGAATAATCAATTCTAAGAAGGTGTTAGTAGAATGAATTAATAATATCGCCAAAATTATCTCTGGGTTTGTTTGTGAAGTTGTTTCACTGGTGTGAAGTTCTTCACCACCGTTGGTCGTCTCCCTCAACCACCGTTGACATTGCCGGCGACCTCAACCAAGATTAGAGCTTGCTCATCGTTCTCAGTAGTTCTCAACAAATATTACGCCCTGTTCTCGAGTTTTTTTAGCGAAGGAAAGGAAAGGATTTGGAAGGAAACCTTTAAAATGGTGTTCTTGAGTTTCACTTGACGAAGGAAAGGAAAGGAAATGGAGGGGTTTGGAGGGGGAATGTAGGCTTATTTTTATGTCAAATCTATCCTCCCAAAATTGGGATGATTTGGAAGGAAATGATTTCTTTTCCTTTCTTTTCCATTCCTCCGTAATTTAAACTCAAGAACTGGGCGTTTGTGACTAACTGACTATCCATATGTAATTAACACAAAATAATCAGAAAAACATAATAAAAATAAGTTTACCCCCCAAACACTGGTTATTGACACTAAACCCCCCCCCCCCAACCCCCAGGGGGAGGGGCTAAAACTTAAGATTTGTAACAGTTCATTGTTTTACTGTTATATCAAAAGTTAATAAACAAATAAACAGATTTAACAAGCTAGCATCATAAATAAATTATTTTAAACCAAGTAACCACTACCTTATAGTATTAAAAAGGTAGATTTAAAAGCTGCAGATCTGAATGTTGTTCACCTGCAAGAAAACCATAAGAACAAATAAATCAAAACCCTATCATAAACACACACCCAACAAAAGAAACCCACATAGTGAATGACATTTTCAGCTAAAAAGTTCAAAACTTTGAGGGGAAAACAATCACATTCAAGATTTTAAACCTAGGGTATGCGTACCGAAAATAACTAGCAGAGAACTGACAAGTTCATACCGTAAAAAGATTGGTAAATATTCAAAAAGAACAAAACCCCACAAAGAACAAAAACCACTAGAAGCAGTATATGTATGTATGTATGTATGTATGCAAGGCATAATGATATGTATATATTTATATGCACAAGGGTACATATATACCTTGTAAAGAATGGGAATGAAAGAGAGATTTCTGTGAAGATTCTTGGGAAGATTTGCAGAAATGTTGAGAGAATGTAAATGGGGTTTAATTTCTTTGTTGTTTTGTGAAATTAAAGATTTTGAGGGAAACAGGGGTGGGTTTTAGAGAGAGAAAGAGGCAAAGGTGGTAATGAAATGGGGATGTGTGTGTGTGTGTGTGTGTGTGTGTGTGTGTGTTGTAAGAATTTGGGAGTATGTCAGGTGTGTGTCTTTATCTCTTCATTACACATAGATGTCCCAAAGGAGGCCAAAGAAATAAATATTCTCTGGGTGTTAGTAGTCTTATTATTAAATGTTCAAAAATCGAATAATTTTATTTCAATGTTTTATTAATTTAAGTTTACAAATTATTTAAATATATAAAAAAATTATAAGTTTAAGTTAATAACTTTATAATATATATAATTGTTATGTATGACCATTTTTATTATGTAAGAATCGCATCATTTAAATAATGTTGATAAGTTACTTCATACAAATCTTATTTAAACAGTCATTACGGCAAACTTAAAACAAAAATTAGTTGGGGTAATTTTATAAAACACCTTATTGATATAATTAATTTTTAATGTGACCAATGGGCAGAAAGGGCAAATTTAGTAAGTGGAAGTAAGTAGGTTTGGTAGGTGTTTTATTTATGAATGCGCTTATAACAAGAACAAGTAAAAGATTTATGGTGTGCTTATTTTTGAGAATTCATTTTTCCAATATATTAGTTTTTTTAAGAAAACTCAAAAAACAGAAAATATTTGCAAGGATTTAAGTGTTTTTCATGTATTTTTAAGATTGCTATTTAGCAGTTAAATATTCTTGATAAACATGTCAGGTGTGATTTGAAATTAACGGTACAATATTAAAACTAGTATCTAATCTAATTGGAAGCTCAACGTGAGCGTAAATACCCGGGTTTTAATTTAATGAAGTTAATGTGTGCATGAGGTGCACATGGAGTAACTTGATCTAATATAAATTTGCGTAATTATCTACTTATCTATGTTAACCAAATTTGACATTGTGTTTTTTGTTATTTCGTACATATCGCTCGACTCATTTAATTAGTTTAGGATTTCTAGTTTGGTTTAGTTATAACTATCGTAGTTAGGTTTCATTAAAAATATGCACCTTAGGGTGACATTTGTAAACACTTTAATCATAATAAAAAAGTCTTTGTTCTTGCCCGTGAACGTAACTCGTGACTCTGACCGAACTACGTTATATCCTGGTGTCGTGTTTATCTTGTTTTGTTATCCACGTCTTCTAATGAGTTCTTGTTAAGGTTTCAAGTTCGATTCTTACAATATGTTGTTTTAATCCTTACATAACACCGTTACCACACAATCGGCGATCATTAATATCTACCACCACATAACTACAACCACCAATATCCATTACCTATAAGAGCACCGGTAGACGGTAGTTTGACTCATACGAGGTCGGCGTCATCCCCACTACAACCTCTCGTCATAGGGGTTTTGAAATGCATTTCATCAAGAGGATAACAAGTACATTGATATCATTACCTTTAGATTAAATAAAAGTTAATTGTCCCCTAATACTAGTTGTTTATTTTTAACTTCGTAAACTTCTTAAAACACAGTTTCTCAAATAAGCATCTAATTATATATACAAATCATCCTCAAAACACAAACTAATAGAAAATATTTAAAGTCAGACAACAACGAAAAACCTCATCTTATTAATAGAACTCTTAAAAGCTTTCAACCTAGAAGCGAGGAAGGTTATGTTTATCAGTACTTTAGAGATCTCGAAAAACATTTATATCTAACGAGACAATGGAATAGTAGTGAAAAAGATTTATAAAAGAGACGTGGTATATCCTCCTACTTATCTTCCTATTCACAAGATTAATTAACAAAAGTGTCAAAATCAATTTAGGAGGTAAAGAAAGAGAATTAATGAACTCTACATATCATCTTATGATGAGTAGGAGGATGAAGTAGGAGTAAGAGTATATATCATTTTTCTTTTAAAAAACCTTTTATTATTAATGGCGTGTTATTAAGTATTTAACCATGGAGAGAAGTAAGTATTCATGTTTGGATCGAGATTTTGTGTTTAAGAAAGGAAGGTGGCATACAGACATCTTTTTTGTGTTTGGACATGTATGTGCCAAAAGATAAAGGATTCTCTCTCTCTCTTTCTCAACAAGAATCCTAGGAGCATCGTACGGCTACCTCTGTCTCCCTCCTTTCGGTGCTTGTTTTTCATTCCCAAAAACAACATAATAATAATATTATTATTATTAAAGAGTTTTTAGATATAGTTGATTTTTTCTAATGGCAAAAATTGTATATTAATTGTGAGAATCGAGTAACCACTCGTAAGGATGGAGTCATTATTTGTAAAGATCGAACTTGAAACCTTGACAAGAATACATTAAAAGATGCGTATAACAATAACAAGATAAACACGACACCAAGATATAATGTGGTTTGGCCGTTAGGGTCACGACTTACGTTCACGAGCATGAACCAGAGACTTATTTATTATGACTTAAAGCTTTTAAAATATGTCATTCTAAGACGCATAGGTATGAACCACAAAGGTCGAATGACAAGAAACCCGAGCTACGATATTTATAACTAAAACAAGAAACCCTAATTAATTGGAAAACCCTAGTTAACTAAGTAATGGGCTGCCGCAACACAAGAACCGAAAACAATCCGGGCACCAAAACTTGGGCTCCATATCATGGGCCCTTGCTCCATGCCGTGGACCCTTCGAGAAAAACCCGAAACAAAACTTTGAATATGTCTTCTCCTCGTGGACATTTGCAACACGTCTTGCACCATTACCAGTCTTGTTTTTCCAGTTTCATAAACCATCTACCGCTATTTCGAGTCATTCCTTACATTAATATGATTTAGCAAGTTGCTATAGGAAACAAAAGTAAAAGTTTCTTCACCAGTTTAACCAAAAAAGCTTCCTACGTAATTTTCCTTTTGAATCCAACCAAAAGAAATAAAGGCTATGCATCTTCGCCACTAGAAATTTTTTTAAATATTGATACACGAACTTTAGTTAGGGACTCTATGTGACACATTGTCTAGCTCGTTGTAAACGTATATTGCTATATAGATACGGAATTACGGATTACATATTACATACTCTATTATTTAGCTGTAAAAAAGATAATAATTCCCAAATTCGTTAAAGCCATATACTACACTTGATCACATTAATACCAAGCAAAATTGTTTAGGGTGATAAAAGTAATTAATTCAACATGTAATATTAGTGTTATAAAAATCGAACATAGTTTAAAATAAAATTAGTAAATAAAATAGGAAAGTAAACGAATTGAATGGAGTCTGATCTCAGGCTATATTTTCTTCTGGCGATCCTTTTTTTTTCTCGAGCTATACTTTGTTTAGATTCTTTGTAATTTTTCTTTTGCTTTAGATATTTGTTTGCATTTTTTAGATTAATTTAACTAACTCTATTGTATATCAACTAGATTAAATGTTCGTTTGATACATGTATTGGTTTAAAAAATAATAAATGTTTAACATTAATAAAAATATATTAAATAATTATAAAATGCAAATAGAATGGGAATTTTATAAAATATTGATAGATTGCGTCAACACTCAGACCAGCGGTGGAAACGTCGATACGAGGAGACTGCAGACGCAACGGCAAAAACGTGGTATCATGATACTAAGAGACGTGATTGTATTTCTTGTACAAGTTATCGATCATTGAACAATTTAATATTTCATTTGATGATTGAATTTGTAACGCTTTTATGGTTTTGAACACCGTGTGACACTGTGGTTTTATTGGGTTACATACTCGCATTTTTGCGGTTTAAGACTTCCGTTGCTAATGGTTATTAATAATTAGAAATTTTTTGTAAAATGATATTTTTGAAAATCATGATGTTACAACGGCTAGAAGAGAGATGTAGAGAGTGAGGGTGTAGTGGAGAGACGGAAATGGTAGAGAGTGAGGGTGTAGTGGAGAGACGGAAATGGCCGGGGTGCACTGTGGTTTTATTGGGTTGCATTTATTATTTTTGCGGTTTAAAACTTTCATTGCTAATGGTTATTAATAATTAGAAATTTTTGGTTAAATGGTATTTTTGAAAATCTATGTGTTACAACGATCACAAGAGAGATGGAGAGAGTGAGGGTGTAGTAGAGAGACGGAAATGGCGGGGTGGATGGGTAAGAGAGAGAGAGAGATTGACTTGAAATTTGAGAACTATATAAATGACTTAATTTTAGGGTAATGATTAAAACACAAAATTAAAATTACCTTAAATAGTAAATTGTACATGTCTTAATGTCTTTACCGAATCTCTTCTAATAGTCAAGTGATATACATTTTAGAAAAAATTGTTGAGAATGGTAACCTAAATATCGAAAATTGTCAATAAAGGCAACGTCCAATTTTTTTGGCCGAGAAATGATTATAAATTTTAATTTTTAACAAAAAATGGTACAATGAACTCTTAAACCTAATAAAAAGAGGAATATAAATTTTAATTTGTAACAAAAAAGGTATAAATTTCACATGTTATACCATTTTTTGTTACAAATTGAAATTTATAATCATTTCTCGCCCAAAAAAATTGGGCGTTACCTTTATTGGTAAATTTTGATATTTAAATTACCTTTCTCGACAATTTGTCCTACATTTAACAACCTAAAAAATTCAGATTACACAAAGTTTTTAAAAGATAAATCTTAATGAAAACATAATAATATTGAAATTAGCAAATGTTAGGTGACATACTCTATTTAAAAAATGAATTTACTTATAAATTTGCTCTGTAGTTACGCGCAGTACATTAATATAAAAAACCACATTATAGTATGAGTTACCTCCTTCATACATGATAATTTACTAACTAATGTCATTTCGTGCATGCGTTCATCATGTAATAAGTAAACTTCAAAATATTAAGACCACCCGCATCGACTACCCTACCCGACTCGGGTTGGGGTGGAACCGTTGCGGGTTGTTTGTTTGTTTTTGTTTTTTTTTACCGTTGAAAAACGGTCATATATATATATAGACAAAAGTTTAAACGAAAACCGGTTTTCGTACAAGAACCGCGAGAACCAATCTTAGCCGTCCAATTCCCCCTCCTTCAATTGGATTGCTCACCCATGAATCCTTACATGCACCCTGCCACACTCACTCCCTCCACGCTCTTCATCCATGAATTCCATTATCCAAAATGAACGGCCAAGATTGGTTCTCGTACGACAAAAAGTTCTCGTTTGAACCCTCCCCTATATATATAGAGAGAGAGAGAGGGAAGT
>JAUEJL010122565.1:0-11770 GCA_032274825.1 Drosophyllum lusitanicum | reverse complement strand
AATAAGATCCCAAAGAAGATGACTGATCCTGGGAGTCTTACTTTGCCATGCCAGTTTGGCAATCTACCCGTTAGTCACGCACTTGCTGACTCGGGAGCAAGCGTGAATCTGATGCCATATTCTTTCTTTGCTAAACTAGATTTGCCTGAGCCTAAACCTGTTCGCATGGCTATACATCTGGGAAACAAGTCCGTCACCTATCCACGCGGGATAGTTGAGGACTTACTACTGAAAGTGGACAAATTCATCTTTCCTACCGACTTTCTCGTTATATATATGGAGGAGGATGATAAAGTTCCCATTATCTTGGGCAGACCCTTCCTTAGTACAGCTCGAGCATTATTTGACATTCACGAGTCACAACAGACACTCAGGGTAGGCACATACGCTATCATATTTGGGGTAGACAAATCCATGAAACATTCCAAAATCTGTGATAATTTTGCTAGAGAGCAAGCTGCATAAGTTAGACACTCAACAGGCTAAGGGGCAGATGCCACTGGGAGAAGGTCTCTTAGATGCTGAGAGAGACCTGGAGGAGCTTGAAAGGATGCTGGCAGAGGGGATAGAGCCTAGATCTAATGCACAGGTTTTCAGCCATCACAGTGCGCGATGCGATGGACGTGTCGCGATGGGTTGTATCATCGAGCATAGAGGCCGCTGAACTACAGGAGGACCCAAAGCCTCCGGACAAAACTGAGGATGCAATTCCATTATCAAATCTGCATCCTGAGCTCAAGGTATTACCTCCACATCTGGAGTATGCCTATCTAGGGGAGAGTACGCAATTCCCCGTGGTCATATCATCGGCACTATCCGAGTCTGAGAAAATTAAACTTGTCGATGTCCTTAAACAACGAAAAAATGCGATCACATAGTCTATTTCCGATACCAAAGGAATTAATCCATCATATTGTTCACATAAAATTTTAATGGAGGATGATTCCAAACCAGTTGTCCAACCTCAGCGCCGTTTAAATCCTAAAATGCAAGAGGTTGTAAAGAAAGAAATTATCAAACTATTAGATGCCAGTATGATTTATCCAATTTCTGACAGCCCGTGGGTTAGCCCAATCCACGTGGTATCCAAAAAGGGAGGAATGATAGTGGTCACCAATGAAAAGAATGAACTCATTCCTACAAGAATTGTCACACGTTGGCGAGTGGGAATTGATTAGTGCTGATTAAATGACGCCACTCGAAAAGACAACTTTCCCCTCCCACTTATAGATCGGATGCTTGAACATCTTTCTGGTAATGCATTTTATTGCTTTCTAGATGGTTTTTCTAGTTACTTCCAGATCCCCATCACACCTGAGGACCAGGAAAAGACGACATTCATATGTCCATACGGGATATTTCCTTACCGGAGGATGCAGTTTGGTCTGTGTAATGCACCAGCAACCTTCCAACGATGCATGACCGCCATATTCCACGATATGGTGGAGGATTTCACGGAAGTATTCATGGATGACTTCTCAGTATTCGGAAATTCTTTCGTCTCGTGCTTATCTAATCTCCATAAAATGCTTGCCCGATGTGAAGAAACCAACCTCGTGCTAAACAGGGAAAAGTGCCATTTCATGGTACGAGAAGGCATAGTGTTGGGACACAAAGTATCACAATTAGGGATAGAGGTGGATAAATCTAAGATAGACACTATATCTAAATTACCACCGCCTACTAATGTGAAAGGGGTCCGGAGTTTTCTAGGCCATGCGGGATTCTATCGCTGTTTCATCAAAGATTTCTCCAAAATCACAAGGCCTTTGACACAACTCCTATTAAAAGACGTTATATTCGAGTTCTCCGACGAATGTTTAACAACTTTTAATACCTTAAAGGAAAAAATCACAACCGCCCCAATCATGATTACTTCAGATTGGACCCATTCATTTAAGCTTATGTGTGATGCTAGTGATTTTGCGGTAGGGGAAGTCTTAGGTCAAAGGGTTAACAATCGGTTCCAACCGATTCACTATGCAAGTAAAACCCTAAACCCAGCTCAGGAGAACTACACTATTACTGAAAAAGAACTCTTAGATGTGGTTTATGCCTTTGACAAATTCTGATTTTATCTAATTCTATCTAAAACTATCATCTTCACTAATCATTCTCTCTGAATTACTTGTTTGATAAACAAGACTCTAAGCCTAGACTTATTCGATGGGTCTTGCTCGTGTAAGAATTTGACATCGAAATCAGGGACAAACGAGGAGCAGAAAACATGGCAGTACACCACTTGTCGAGATTAGAAAATCCACATTTGGACCAATTACTAGAGTCAGACATCATCGATAACTTCCGAGACAAGTATCTGATGAAGGTCAGCGACGAGGCTCCTTGGTCTGCAGGCTTCATGTACTACCTCGTTGCAGGGATTCTACTGAAAGGAATGACACATCATCAAAAGAAGAAATTCTTTGCAGATGTGAAGTATTACTTTTGGGATGAGACCTATCTATTTCGAAACTACGCAGACAACGTGATCCACGGAGGTGCGTTTGGGGAGACGAAGCGAGGGAAATACCGACGGATTGCCATAGTGGCCCCACCGGGGGACACCATGGTGCGATTTACACCGCAAAGAAGGTATTTGAAGCCTGATTTTATTGGCCCACAATCTTTAAAGACGCGCATGCCCTCGTGAAAGAGTGTGACGCATGTCAAAGGGCTGGTAATATTTCTTCCCGAAACAAGATGCCCCAACACAACATCCAAGTATGTGAAATCTTTGATGTGTGGGGTATACACTTTATGGGTCCGTTTCCTTCATCTCGAGGTAATAACGCCTCTCCGCCACTCTCTCTCATCCGCCACTAATGGAGATCACCGCTGCCTCCGCCAATCGAAGACCCCTATCGCTGCTCCATCTCTCTCTGATTGTAACATCCTCGATAGTGGCCTAGTAGGTTTGCGCAATTTTATATGATTATTGAAATAAAAGTTGAGCCACTAGGTTAAAAGTGAAAATATATAGTTTTATATATTTATGTGTTAATTGTACCAATAGATTCGTTTTTACATAAGGGTCGTAAATAATATCTTGTTGGTTGATAATTAATTGAGTAGAACTGCTTAATTGATCAAATGTGATTCAGTCAACAGATAAAATGCACTATGTGCCTTAAAAAAGAACATAAGTTTTGGTTCCTTTCTCCTTCTCTTTTGGTGTTTGGCTTCATTTGTGTGTATGTGTTCCTCTCATCTTCTTGAAGAAACTCTTGAACCAGCCTTGAATCCTTGACTAGTGTGTTGATTTGCTTCTAATCTAAGGTTAGTACCTGAGTTCTTGACATGTTCTTGCATAAGATATGTATTTGTTCTTTTTAGGGTTCTTGAGGAATTGGTGATATGATAAATTGAAGGTGTTTTTGTGTTTCGACATGTTAGTTGTAAGATTTATATTGAATTGGTACTAGTTTGATGTTTAATTGTTGTATTTTTGTTGGTTGAAGTTTGAAACTCCATTAACGGAGGAAGAAGATGAAGATGGATTTTGGGTTCGAAAGGAATTGATGCCTATATGGTTTTAATGAGTTTTAGTTGCTGTTTTACATGTTATTTGAGGTCATTGTTGCTGTAGTATTGGTTGTAGTCGATTTATAGATTTGTTTTGGTATTTAGGGTGTTTTTGGTTGAGGCTGGAACAAAACAGAATTGCAGGTCTGTTGTTCGTCGCTTGTCGCGGCGCGATCTCTGCTGGACCATCCTATTGTGTTTTCTGCTTTTTATTCATGATGTATGATGTTCATACCTTTCATATTTGGTTCTATTATGGTTTATTTAAGATAAATGAACTAGCTTGATGATGGATACTACATATTGGGATATTTGCGTTACGTGTGTAGTTTGATTTAAGAAGTTAATCTTGATAGACCTTGTACATGTGTAATTGGATTCTAAATGTTATAAATCACATGTAAATAGGTTACATGTTAGTTATGGATGTCTTTTATGGCGGTTTATATGAGTTGGTCAAATTGGGTGAGTTTTGACCCGTTTATGAAATAACTAGGTTTTGGAGTTATTTGGGACTTGATTACTAATTCATGTTGTGGTATGTTTTTAGGTAAGGAAAAGACTCAGTGATATTAAACTACTGAGTTCGGAGTATAAAGAACACATGTGAGTGGACTTTTAACTCACGAGTAGTAATTGGTTATAACTGTTATGGTTGCAACTATTTGTTATGATTGATGCATTGATAGACTGTTTAGTATGATGATTATTAACTGGTTATGTTAATTAATCGTGGAGTCTTTGAAATGTGCACATGGTTGAGGGAGGTCAGCTTGGCTGGGCTATGGGCTCGGCTCGTTTGCTATCGGCTAATCAATATTAGATCTTTTGATGCATTCGTTGCAACATAAGGGTATTACTGTGTGAGAATAGCAAATATGCTATTGGTAAACCTTTGCTTGGCCGGCACAGGTTGCAAGTTCTGCAGAACCACCGGTTCTCTGTGTTGCTTGTTTACTTGTTATTGTTGTATCCTTATTGTTGTGGCTGGTTCTATTCAGTGGTTGATATACTCATATTTCTTATGCGAATTTCCCCACGTATTGCCTAGATTTCTAGTGAGAATCTTTATATTAACATCTTAATCACTTGTTTTTTACCATATAGGCATTTATTGGCAATTCAGCAACAAACGAGCCATTCCCTGTTGATTTCCAACAAAGTTGTTAAAAAAAGAGAAAGGTGGTGCTTAACGACCCCTCACGACCTTTCACGGGCTGTAAAGACCACCTGCTACAGAGCCGGGAAGGATTTCACGAGCCATGTGGGGCCGGGGTCCTTCACGACTTCTTACGGGTTGTGAGAAACCTTATCAACTTATGCATACCCACTTGTCCCACTTGTCCCACTTGATCCACCAACACCTCACGACCCCGGTCACGACCTGTGTAGGGTCGTGAAGCCCATGTGCTTCATGACCCGTGAAGATCCTTCATGCCCGAGAAGACCCCATGTACGTCTTTAAAAGACAGTTCAATTTTCAGAACAGGGGTTCGAGTTTTTACACATTTTCTCCAAAATTCCCGGTCCAAATCACGTTTAAACACCTCTGGGGAACCCTTAGAGCATTGGAGAAGAATTGAAGAAGTAATTTCAAGCTTGTGGAGATACAATCTTCATCATCTTCACCATTTGATTCTTGTCTCCATTTTGATATAATCTTTCCATTAAATTCTAGAATGTTTGTACATGATTCTATGGTTGTTTATGCTATTTTTGTATCCATGATGAGCTAAAAACATTGATTCACTTGGATTAAGATGAATCTTAGTTAGTTGTGGTGTGTATTTTCTACTTTGATCATGATCATGTTTAAATCCTTGATGTTTTGATATGTTGGTTTAATGAAAAAATGAATGTGGTTATTTGTATGAAATTTCCAGCCTTGTGATCATCTTGTACATGAATGTTAGGTGACTTTGTGTATGATTTGATGTTCAAACAAGTTTGGTTATGCCATTATCACACTAGGTTTGGTGGATTTAGTTGTAATGAATATTGGTATGTGCATTTGGGGCATCACATTAGGTTAATGGGTGATGGTTTGGAATTTTTCATATTTATAACCATGTTCATGTCCTTTTGTATCAAGAAGATATGCTTATGCATTTGGTATGTTTTGTTGAATCACTTGGGTATTGAAATTGATGTTTCAAAGGTTTGAAGTTGAGATTTGTATAAACTTATGATTTGACATAATATGGATTAATACAACATATTTGATATCTAAATGAGCTTAAAATGATGATTTGACATAATTAGTGTTAAAGGAATTTTGCATGATCCGGTCTTAGTAGCATTTACAGCTTGCCATGATTGATTGGGAAGATTCAAGGTCCGAGTGAATCTCCATTTGCTTGATTGCAACTCGCTTGTGTCCATCATAGTGTTAAATCTGAGCTTTTATTGTAGTTTTAGTTTAATTGTGCTTCTGGTTTGAATCTCTGATTAATGTTTGACTAAACAATGGTAATGGTTGAGTATTGGTAGCTATCATTTCCTGAGTACGATATTCGGTTTTGCAATAGCCTATACTACATACGTGGGTTCACTGCCTGTGTATGTCTGTTTCTAGGGTAATTCCATATTTAAAACAACGTGTGTAATAAGCTTTTAATTGCCAAAAAATTAGTATATCCAGCACACATGTGTGGTTAAGCTTCCATTCACTTAGCTTTGAGCTAATCCCCCACTTTAAACTCAATTTTGCAGGTTTTGGTAAGTACAACTATTAAGCTGGGAGTTAGTATTTGTTTTGGGATATTTAACCGCCACTCAGATATATTTTTGATGATAAGCCCGTTTGTAAATCTAAGTAACACTGAGTTTTGATATACTAACTTTTGATAACAATATGTATTTTGTTTACTTAAAATACTTATGTAAAAAGGTTTGTATTTATATTTTAATCGCTTCCGCGGTTATTTAAAAAAAAATATAGTTGAAAATTTCAGTGTTAAACTGATTGAAGCCATACCCCACACCTCTTAACCTCTCTCTGATCTGTCGCCTATCGGAGATCCACCATAGCCGCCTTCTTCCTGCCTAAAACACCATCGCATGACCGCCAACATCATCAAGCACCACCATCGTTATCGAGCACCACCATCATTATCGAGCACCACCATCATCATCGATCACACCATCATTATCGAGCACCACCATTATCATCGAGCACCACCATCATTATCGAGCACCACCATCATCATCGAGCACCACCATCATCATCGAGCACCACCATCATCATTTGTACTCACCATCAGGTAGTTTACCATGCTTCTCCATCTTATCGCGACTGATATCACTCGATTGGGTTTTTTCACCATGCTTCTTCATCTTCTCTGTAGGTAGTTCATTATGCTTCACGGCCGACATGCATCATATACTGTTTTTTATTTTTTTTTGGGGTTTTTTTCTTGATCTATAATGTGTATATTCATTAGTGTTTATCCTTTTAGTTTTTTTTGGATATTTTCTTTCTGATTTATCAAGTAGATTATGGTTGTTTAATTATTGTTGAACAAAAAGACTTTTCTGATCTCCAAAACGTTTTTTGCTGTTTAAATGTCAGTGTTTGTTCCTTGTTTCTTGAAAAGTTATGTTTAGTTGTAGGTTTTTTTGTGGTTTATTGTTAAACACATTTTTTAAGTTTCTATTTGCTAAATTTGTGTGTACTTATCAAAAGATTTAGGTAAATATCTTTTTATAAATTTATTTTGAATGATCTTGTTATGGATAACCAAAAACGTTCATTATTGGCCATTAAACAATAGTTGGTTATTAAAGAGATTCGTTGGTGAAATAGATAAAATTTGTAACTCATTCACTAATGAATGGTTAGAGATTTTCCGAAAAAGTGGTTGTTCATCAATGATAAACACATTTTTAAGCTTCTATTTTCTAAATTTATGTGTACTTATCAAAAAAGTTAGGTAAATATCTTTTTATAAATTTATTTTGAGTGATCTTGTTATGGATAATCAAAAGCGTTCATTATTGACCATTAAACAGTAGTTGGTTATGTAAGAGGTTCGTTGGTGAACCTTCGTCGGTGAAATAGATAAAATTTGTAACTCATTCACTAATGAATAGTTAGAGATTTTCCAAAAAAGTGGTTGTTCAACAATGATAAACACATTTTTAAGTTTCTATTTTTCTAAATTTTTGTGTACTTATCAAAAAATTTAGGTAAATATCTTTATATAAATTTATTTTGAGTGATATTGTTATGGGTAAGCAAAAGCATTCATTATTAACCTTAAATAGTAGTTGGTTATTAAAGAGGTTCGTTGATGAAATACATACATTTTGTAACTCATTCACTAATGAATAGTAAGATATTTTCTGAAAAATGGTTATTCATCAATGAATAATAACAAATTTTTCGAAAAAAGATTTTTGAGTTTGTTCATTACTAAACTTCTAAAAGATCGGATTTTTAGTATGTTCATTGGTTTAAGTCAATAGTTGGTGATTTTTGAATTATTTATTAGTCATTTTTTGTTTAAATAATGACAAAATCATATTTATGAAAAAAAATTACTAGAAAAAAACACGAGAGAGATTAAATTTGGAAAAAAGTTAATTAAAGACAGAAAAAAGTAATTAGAGAGAGTAGAGAGAAAAAAGTAATTAGAGAGGAAAGAGAAAATATTTTTTTACTATTTTACCCTTTTAAATTTAATAAAAAATTAATTATGATTAATATGAAACACAAGATCAAAAACCAATCAATGACTGAAATTGCTTCTTACACTTTTTGCATGAACCCTCCTATATATATGTATATAGAGAAAGGTTCATGCGAAAATGGTACATTTTTTTTACGAAAAGTGTAAGAAGTATTCTGGGCCATTTGATCTTTAATCAATGGCTATAATTTCTTATGGAATTTTAGTAATTAAAAACAAATTTAATAGTTTTCATTTAATTAAATAAAGGTTAAAAAGGTAATTATGATCACATCTCCCCTATCTCTCTCCTCTCTCTTATCCTGCGTGGATAGGTGACTGACTTATTCGCCGGATGTATAGCCATGCGAACGGGTTTAGGATCAGGCAAATCTAGTTTGACGAAGAAAGAATATGGCATCAGATTCACGCTCGCTCCTGAGTCAGCTAGTGCATGACTAACGGGTAGATTGCCAAATTGGCATGGCAAAGTAAGACTTACAGGATCAGTCATCTTCTTTCGGATCTTATTGAGCATAGCTGCTGAGCACCCATTGTTTAAGGTGACACTCCACACTTCTTCCATTTTCTTGCGGTTGGTAAGAAGGTCTTTCATGAATTTTGCATATTTTGGCATTTAAGCCATAGCCTCAACAAAAGGGATGTTGATATGCAGAGATTTCAGGTGCTCGAGAAATTTCCGGTACTGCTCAACGTGCTTGTCTTGCCGAAGACGCTGCGAATAAGGTATCGGTGGGTGGTATGGTTTCACAGGCGGTGGAACGGATGGAGTAGATTTGGGATCTGGAGTGACCTCCTTCTATTTCCCTTTCCCTTTGTGTGGCTGAGTGGGTGGCGGCTCATAGGATCATCACAGGAGCCGGTAGGTGGTAGGCCTTCCGGTGCTTTTCCACTCCTTGTAGTCACAGCTTTGATTTCGACCTTTGGGTTCGGTTCGGTATTACTAGTTTTAAATTTATATTTTCCAATTTATTTTACTAAAAAACAGCACGAATAGACAAGAGGACCTAATCGTATTATAATATAGAAAGTAAGTCGGGTGTCGAACACTAGGGGAACAGGTGTTAATCTGATTTTATTAAATTAACTTAGAATTAAATTTTTAACTACTAAAAACACTTAAAAAGTTAATAAGTGATAAATAAAGCAATTGAATGAGGATTGTGAGATTAAATCAATCAAGTTGCAAACTTTATTACTAGATCAATTCCTAAACACTAACAAGAACTCAAAGAAAACCTTAGGAAGTAAAAAGCAAAGATCTTTTATGGAGTTATCAAATTGAAGGTTCCCTCTCTAGACTCAATTTCACCCCTTTTAAGCTTATTAATTCAATTAACTCCTGGAATGGATAAATGATTACCATATACCGATTCCTATTATGGTTATACTCATGGTCACATTATATAACCCTATAATTATGGTGTTTACTAACCTTATTGTCATGAGATTAATCAAAACACATAATTAGCCGAATTTAAGTTAGTGTCAACAAAGACACAATCCTTATGTTTGTTTAAGTTAAAAAAACATGTATTAACATATAAATGGTCATTATATATTAATCACACATATTAAAGTTTTCTTTTTTAGAAGCTTAACCTAGGATTGGTCTATCACTAGTCTATATTGTCTATTAGTCATAAACAATCAAGATTCAAGTCACACAAGGGGATTGGTCCTCCAACTTGTGCAAACTCAGTTCATAAACTCTAAAAACAGAAACAAAAATACATGTGGGTCGTTAATTGAGCAATACAAGACAATTTATATAGCAAACGTGTCCAAATTAACATAAATTAACCAACTTTATTAAGGTTCATCTCCTCTAGAGAGGAAAATAGGAAGAATCAGCCTAGAACAATCATTCTAACATTATGGAAATCAAGATTAAACATAAGAAATAAGGTAAGAATGATGAACCCGTGAAAAAGCAATGATTCCAAGCCTTAATCTTCAAATTGATGCTTCAATTCTCAAAATCTGAGCTCCACCGCCTCTGGAACGTCTCTCGGACTTGTTTTCGCCGCAAGGGGTCGATTGATTGGAATTGGAATGAATAATAATCGATCTAGAGAGGCCTTTATATAGACTTCTGAAAACAGAGCGGTCGCGTCGCGACAGTTATGCGTTGCGTCGCTATCACGCAATGCTTCGCGATGTACAATTCAAACTCTTTCAAATCTGACGTTATCTTCATGTCGCGTCGCGATCCCTACGTGTCAAAGAGATAATCCTTTGGTCGCGTCGCGATCCCATTTTGTCGTGTCACGATCTTTGATTTTCACCTGGCTTTTTTTCCTTTAATTCTTTTTGGGCTGAGCTTCTTTATTGGTCCTTTCTTTCTTCTTTAATTTCTTTTCATTTTCTTTACTAGGCTTACATTTTATCTTTCTTTATTTGCTGATTTCTTTTCTTTCTTTTAATTCTTCCATGTCTCTTTTATCATAACTCGATTTCTTCAAATAATCGATCTTTTGCCTTTTTAGCCTGCAAAATAGAAAGCAAAGGATAAACGCGTATTTTTCGGCTAAAACTAACCCCATATCGTATAAGATTTATATATAATAAACACAATATCAAGAGGTATTTTCATATCTTTCACATCGGTTCTTGATTTTTACATGTGAGAGTAACGTTTTTCAATTTCAAGTTGTTGAAGTATTATGTTTTATATGATAATATGAAAAAGATAATAGTCTTTCGTTGATATATGATTATAGAAATACAAGGACACAACATTTAAAATATGAAACTAAACTTAGCCGACAAAAATCCAAAACTAAAATCTCATTGAAAATAATGATGATTAATACATATGCACCATTGATAATAAAAGAAAAGATGATTGTTAACCAATAAAACATATTTCATTGCTAACAAATCAAATATGCATGTGTACATAAAATACCAATAAAAACATGATTTCTAGTTCACGAGTACAAGAATGCTTGATGGATGAACTTCTTTATAATCACAAACATATCAACTACTTCAATCATGCTACAAGAGATAGACTACAAGAGTTTATTGCAATAGAGATAGAAGACATGTTCTTTGGAGCTTGATTGTGTGGCACAAAAAAATTATCAAGAGCAATGTTGCGATACCTAGTTACACAAGATGAATATGATGATATATTAAATATTGCATCCACGGAAGGAAAAGTGATGTTATATTCAACATATGATAACGGGTCTTAATACTTTAGTGTAGTAAGTAGAGGTATTTTCACATCTTTCACATCGGTTCTTGATTTTTAAATGTGAGAGTAATTTTTTCAATTTCAAATTGTTGAAATATTATGTTTTCTACCGTATTATCGTAAGATAATAGTCTTTCTTTGACATATGAATATAGAAATAAAAGGACACAAACATTTAAAAATGAAACTAAACATAGCCCACAAAAATCCAAAACTAAAATCTGGTTGAAAATAATAATGATTAATACATATGCACCATTGATAATAAAACAAAACATGATTGTTAACCAATAAAATATGTTTCATTTCTAACAAATCAAATATGCATGTGTGCATAAAATACCAATAAAAA
>JAUEJL010122554.1:0-11771 GCA_032274825.1 Drosophyllum lusitanicum | reverse complement strand
CCCTATCGAGATTGAACATCGCGCGTTCTGGGCATTGAAAAATGCCAATCTCGACCCTGAAGAGGGAGGAAAACATAGATTTCTCGAACTTAATGAACTGGATGAGTTGAGGTATCAAGCCTATGATAACTCACTAATGTACAAGGAGAGATCAAGGATGTTGCATGACAAGCATCTAAAAAACGTTAAAGAATTCAAAGCGGGCGACAAAGTTTTGCTTTTCAACTCTTGTCTGAAATTCACGCCGGGAAAACTTAGATCGCAATGGACTGGTCCTTATACAGTCATTAATACATCGCCAATGGGGTTCGTTGATCATGAATCAGAAAGGGGTCCATTCCGAGTTAATGGACATCGCTTGAAATACTACATTGAGATGCAAGAACCCGACCTCGAGGAGGTCATTCTAATCTACCCCAAGTAATTTAACTCGCGGGCTAGTCAAACTTAGGACTCGGAAATAAATGAGGCTCTTTTCGGGAAGCAATCGGGTTCTGTAGTTTTCTTTTCTTTTCGTTTTTTTGATTTTTATAAAACCCAAAAATAAAAAAAAATAAATAAATAGAAAAACAAAAAAAATTAGACACCTTCTCCACAAATTCTTCTAGCCAAATTCTTCAAACTCTACTAAACTTAAATCATAAATTAGACACATTCTCCCCAAATTTCCAAACCTTCCAAACCAAAACAGAAACTCAACTGTCAAAACCTACCACAAACATTAAGTCACTTAAACCCACTAACTCCCATAGTCTAACTCAAACTATTGAAACAATTGAACAAGCCCTTTCCAAAATTCAATCAATTCCCAAAACCCAAATTACCATATCTGAATCCACCATAGACTCCTTAAACCAAACCATATTCAACCTTCTAACCAACCTCACCCAACTTAAACCCATAAATATATCCTTCCATCTCTGTAATCATTCCACACGAACTCACCCAATCTCTTATCATCCATAAAAACCTAAATCCAACGCTTAACCCAAAATGACCATGACAACTTCATTCACCTTTGTAATGAATTTATCAAAAGTCAGAAAAGAAGTTATGGTTCTTTATAAAACCAACTTACATTCCTTTCCTACTCCCTTTCAACTTTCTACTTCTAAAACTCATCCCCAACCTAAGCGTACAGCTCCATATACTAGGACACAAACCACCCCTGCTCCGGTTGCACCCTCAAAATAGTCCAAACCTGTAGCTGACTCTAAACCCTCATCATTTGCTAATAACAAAAGGGGGGAGAATTATTATGCTCAAAACATCACCAAATTCTATCAAGAATCAGCTAATAGAATCTTACAAAAGGCTCTTTAGAATATCAAAGACAAAGAAAGCAGTACCACTGCCTCATTCATTCAAAAGCCTCTTAGTGAAGCTATTACAACTACAAAGGAGGAGCCTAAAAGAGAAAGATCAACAACAAAGTAAAGAATAACATCAGATGGTTGTTCAACTCTAATTGAAATCACCTCTGAGTCTGAGTTTGATGAAAAGGATGACCATAAAACCTTGGACAAACTCTTCACAAGGCAGTAGTAATGAATGAAGATTCTTTAGAAAGTCTGAAATTCTCAAACTAAGTGATGAAAACTGAAAGACAAAATTGATCTTCGGAAGAAATATGTTTAATATGTAAGTATGTCCTTTCTACATCATTTCAATCCAATAATCAAGTCCGTCTATTGACATACATAAGATTCGATGTTAACAAAACCAGATAATCACATGTGTTGTTTAATTTTTGACTTAAGAGTTACAAATTATAGAGTATCATCATAGATGAGCTATAGTACTACGTATCAGTCGAAGACAACATGTGAAGAAAAATACAAGTGCAGAAGACCATTCCGTATGATTACCTGAGAAACCCTTTGTTCAGCTAAGCATCTAAACCTTTCAGCTAGTATACCCTTTCAGCACTTAGTTCTTTTTTAATAAGATATATCTAGGTCGAATAGAAACACTCTTTTCAGTCAAACGAGATGATTATCTTAAATTTCCATGATATACCTTTATCATTTGAACCGTTTGTGATCGACCTTTATCATTTAAACTTTTTATGATCGATCTTATCGTCATTTCACTCTTCAACGATCTACTAAACGTTTCAACGTTTAGAATGAGACTATCTATTGTGTCAGTTTAGTATGTTTTATCTAGCTGAAGTCATGATATATATATCCTAACTAATTCATTTGCATACTCTGTTTTATAATGTAATTTATTTTAAGTCAAAGTTGAACATGTGTTGTTCTATTATGCCTTGGATCTTCTATATGTAAAAGTATTTGCACTATTTATACTTTCAAAGGACAAATAGAATATAACTTTACTACCGAAAGGTTTAGAGTTACTTTCGAAGAAAAGATCTTGAAGATTTGCTCATTTACTCAAGTATGACCGACAACAACATATTTGGTAAAGTCAAATGAGAAGAAGCATGACTGTCAATTAAAGAACTAACATAAAAAGAGAAGTTTAGCATTACGAGGCACAGAGGTATGGAAGACAATATTACTATATTAGCAAATGGGTGATCTCACACGAAAAGTAAAATTATTTTATTTAAAAATAATGATATTACTTTTTACGGACTTGCTCCTATGATTAATATTATATTTAATACACCACTTGGTTCTCCAATTTCCAACTTGCTGCCAAGACCTCTATAAATAGATATGCATTCTCAACATGCATAATACACCATAACTACACACATTGAAAAATATCTCTCGAAGAACAAGCTTGAAGCTTTTAAGCAAGAACAAGTTTTTAGAGTTATCAAAAGTGTAGAAAACTTGTTCATGTGTTGGACCTCTTAAACATTAGATGTTTTAGAGAAGCTTGTTTATTTGTTAGACATTTTAGTTGCCACTTTTTATTATATTTGGAATTTCTACTTCCTCGTACATGTAATTCTTGATTCATATCTATAAGAATTATATTAAAAGTATTATCGTGTGCATTTAAATTTAAAAAACTTAAGTTTGTATTTAACCCCTCTTCTACAAACATTTGTTGTTCCGTACTCAATCTGAGAATAACAATGTTATATCACCTTGTTTCATAAGTAGAGATTTTTTTTTATTATTTTTTAAAATTTATTTTTAAAAATTAATAGAAGAGTTAAAAAATAAAGGAAATAAAATAGGGGAATGAAAATAGACATGTTACTACATAAATTATTCGATCTCACCATAGTGTGTGAATATCCCCTACTTATAAAAAACATACATTTTATTGAGATGGAATTATTTGTCGCCACCACATTACGCGCTTACCATGCTAGTGTGTGTAGTGATGGTTCAAATGAGAATCGTGAGAACTAATCTTAGTCGGAATAAATCATTGGCTGTTAATGGTAATGATTTATTAATGAGTCATTAATATGCTCATTAGTGACTCATTAATGACTCTCATGCATTAAAATGGGGTATTTTGAAAAATCAGGTCTCGCAAATTAATGACGGTCAACCCAAACGCTATTTATGGTTGAGTAAATATATAAATGACCAAAATACCATCGTATATTAATGAGTCATTAACGGTGTTTCATACAATTCTCATACGAAAAATAGTTCTCGATTTAACTTATATATATACACTTTATACCTAAATTAGGAAGTCTTAAAACCATATGAGAGAAACATAAACCAATAACAATGTGTAGGTAGTATAGATATATCTATGTATGCATGTATATGTGAAGGTGTATGTATGTGTTTGTGTATATTGATTAAATTTATGCATGTATGTTGCAGCCAACTGTAAGGGTTAGCATCATTGATGAGATGTGTCATGTCTTGACCTGAATCTAATAACAACCGTAAATTTGAAATTTTTGCCTTCAATCATCATTTAGTACACTTGAGCTTTTGTTGTCTCTATACCACTTTCTTTATTATTTATGCCCCACTATAAAGGAACTTATTAAGTTTGTTTGTAACATCAATGCATATCTTCATGAGGTCGAGACTTGATTACCTGAATTTTTTCATCCACTTCCTCGCATAATCGTGCAACCGTTGGTATGCTTTGACATTAGCGTTAGCATTAGGTTTGCCATATGTGAGATTAGCTTGTGAAAGTGCATCTGTTTCATTGTATGCGTCTTCATACCTTCCGATTTCAACGTAGTTCTTCTGATTGAAGTTTTTACCAGATGATTCAATGTCCTCACGTGACATTTTGCGGTTGTTCATGTGGTTTACCTGTAAATTACCAGTTGCCAGCTTCTTAAAATAACTTGAAATGGTAATATCCAAATTTGATATGGGATCTTCAATTACAATACCAAACCTAATCCATGATAAATTAATATCCATTAACGGATTAAAATTTTCACTTCCTTTCAGTGTTAAATTTATGAAAGTTCCTGCATCAACTCGATCGATCTGTACAAGCATATTATTAAAACTTATATTATATATAATCTTTCTAGTTATTCTAGGATATTGTAATTTAATAAATCCATAAACTCGATCAAGATTTAGATCGATGTATGAGTTATTAGTTAATGTAAATTATCTCGTATATGATACATCTAAATTTCTAGTTTGTGCTTCATGTATTCCAAACTAACATGTATACATCTAAATTTCTAGTTTGTGCTTCATGTATTCCAAACTAACATGTATACAAATCCTACATTCCCTTAAGTCAATTACAATAGTGACCACAATGATCAAGAATATGAACAAAAAAGTGGAAAAAAAGAAGAACGTTATTATTTTCAAATGCTGACTTACTTGAAACTTTAACGCTTTATCAAGTTCGCCGATGACGTTTTTCATTGTCGGACGTTGGTCTTGAGTTTCATCCAAACAGGCATGTGCAATTGTTAAAATTGTCTTCAAAGAATCTTTATTGGCTTCTTCTCTTACTATTAGCCTAGGATCTATCATTTCATTTATTCTTTCAGATTTAAAAATTGAATCATTGGCCAACCTCCCATCAAAGATCTCAAATAGTATTACCCCAAAAGAGTAAATATCTGATTCTTTTTTAAGTTTACCTACTATTTCATACTCCGGATCCCCATGCACTTTTGCAGCAACATTGTTACCAATATCAACCATGTTTGCCTCTTGATTTGCTAGGTTTAGTTTGGAGATCCTAAAGTAAGCAATCTTGGCCTCCCCGTTCTTTCCTAACAAAATGTCGGCACTCTTTATATCATCGTGTATTACTCTTTGCTCCTCATCCATAATGGTGTGAAGGTGATTGACTCCACATGCAATCTTATAGCAAATGTCTAGACGTTTTCTCCATGTAAACGTAGCCATTTTATCATTGCTTCCCAAAAATTCCTTGAGGCTTCCATTAGAACCATCCTCGTAAACCAATATCATCTCATGATCATCAACACAAACTCCAATAACAGATACTACGTTGGGATGCTTACGACTACAAAGCATTTCAATTTCTGTGAAAAATCCTTCGTGTCTATGCCAGTCATCTTTATTAGTGATCCGTTTTATAATTACCTTGATACGTCTCTTGGATATTTCAGCATGGCTCCTCCCTTCTCTTACCAGCAAGCTATTGTTGTCAAAATGATTTAGTTTTGCTCTATACACCATACCATATGTGTCTAACCCAATGCAATATGTTTTGGAAAAGTTCTTAGTAGCTGACTTTATATCCTTGAGTCTAAACTTCGAAAGTATTGTGGTTTCCCCCTGCAATGTTGTGTGTTAGAAAAATGTTCTACTTTAAATAGTAGTATATAATAAAAATAATTATTTTAATTTTTAACTTTTAATTTTTAAACTTTTAATATAAATATAGGACTAGCAAGCCTTAATTTTATTGAATGATTCTAGCTATCCATTAATTTAGATAAAAAAATTAGTTATCAAATGTGAACCATCTATTTTGATAAAAATTAAAATCTAACTTTGACTTTTCTTTGTTCAAAATTGGATTCAATTTTTACTTTGATTTAAATCAAAATTATTAGAGATAATTTCGTATATATCCTTCTTAAACATTAAAATATCGTATTTGTACACCCTAATTTGCAAATATCATATTTATCTTTTATAACATTTCAAAATATCATATTTAACAAAATTTCTAGTTTTATTATTTCAAAATATTTTATAATCATTTTAAATTCTTTTTAACTATAACCAATAAAAACTGGAACATATTGCCCTAATTGTAATAATAGTGATGGAAGTCTTGTATGAGAAATACAATCACGTTTCTTTATAACATTATACCATATTTTTACGTTCACGTCTGCCCTCTCTCTTGCTTCTACTCTACCATGACTTGTCTGGGTGTTCACGTCGTTTATCTCTATTATTTAAATTATCATTTCTTTCGTATTCCATAATTATTTAATATGTATTTAGTAATGTTTAATATGTACCAATTTTTTAAACCAACATCTGTATTAAACATACATCTAATCTAGCAATTTTAATAAAAAATGAAAAACAATTATTCCAAATAATATTAACAGTCACAAGGTAAAATAATATTCAAATGTGAGTACATTGAAGTCGAATTCACATGTATATATTGTGAATTGGCAATATTTGAAAAATAAACCCAAACTATCGTCCACAAATTGAAATAAATGTGAAGATAATATTCCAGTTACAAATATTTAGTGACTCCTATTTAAACTACTTTGTTTTAGCATGCTATATTCATAAAGCAATTATAAAACCTTAGGTGAATCTTATATCGAGCGTGGACATAAGAGATGTTGGATTTACAAAGAATCTAGGCCTTTCTACACATTATATGTTTAAAGGCCATAAGCATAGTGAATCTCATAAGAACTGTATTTATTAAGCGTGCTTGAGTAGAAGTAGATAGTACTAGCATAGTTGACCTCCTTACAAGTGATGTCTTATTTCCAAAAATAAAGTCATGAAGTTGTGCGGCAAAACGGGCAATATCATGATCTCTAATAAGAAAATGTTGACACTCATGACTAGATTCCAATCACTAGTGAGGTAAAGCAGACAATGTTGTGTTGGGAAGCGCAAAGTGTTGGAAGGTGTATGAAAGCAACTTGTTTGTCATTTGGAATGGTGGGCAAACCCCTTTAAGTAGAATCAGTCCTTAAGGAGGTGTTTGTTAGGTGAATCTCATATTAATCATGGATGTGGATAAAGAGGTATATTAGGTTCATAAAGAAGCTTTAGCCTTAGTATACACGTTTTATGGGGTCTCAAGCACATCATATTATATTGCTCTGTAGTTAAGTGTGTATAGGTTGTACGACACAGTTGCCGTGGGTGAAGTCCTTGCCTGGTACTCAAAAAACCAATTCCTGTGCCAAAGAGAGTTGCGGAACATGAGGATTATAAGAATAAAATATAACTCTTTAGCAAATAACAGTATGCCAAATGCCTTGTACAACACTTGCTTTGAAAAAAAGCCCTAAACCATCGTCCCTATGGGTTGCTTCGGTCTTCACCCTCGTCAAAGTAAGTGTTGGAAGACCTCACAATGGATTTCCTTACCCATCTTCTACCGTCTAACGGATTTATGGCCGTCTGGGTGATCGTTGACAGTGTTTTGAAATATGCTCATTTCATTTCCCTCAAGCCTAACTATATCGCTCTTCTCCTCACCAATACCTTTGTAACAACTATTTGTTGCCTTCATAGACTGCCAAAATATATAGTCCTGATCATGACCTTTATTCCTTTGCCGATTTTGGAAGGAATTCTTCCAAAATCTAGGTACTAAGTTGTTACACTCATTGTCCTACCACCTTCGGACCGTCGAGTAGTCCGAACTTGTTAATCATTTTCTCAAGAACTATCTCTAAATTTGTGAGTGAAAAACTGTCAACATCGTGGATCTATCTATACCTCAATGATTACATGTACAACTCCTCCTATCACTCCTCTATGTACATGATTCCATTCCATGAACTATATGGCCGGCTTTCACCTAACCTACCCTCCTACACTGTGAGTTCTCCATCCATCACTTCTAACGACACCAGCCTCACTTCCTTTTGACAAATCATTGCCTATCTCAAACACACCCTCAACCATACTCTCCAATGGATGCTCAATCAGGCCAACAAGCATTGATTGCCATGACAAGTCTTTTGGTGTAGGTGGTTTTATTCATCTTAAATATCTTCAAACCTAAAGAATTGCCTGTAACAAAATACCCGCCCACCGACATCTTCTCCATTGAACTTTGGAAATTCCATATTGGCTAATCGATTAACTTAAGAACCATATATTTCACTTTTCACTTGAATTTGAAGATTCCGTCAACACCTTCTACAATTCCCCTGGCATAATTTTTTTTGCATAGAAACATCTTGAAGTGATTGATTAAGGTTCTCAATCACTTTATTGACATTCCCCAATGAAGATTGTGTTGGAATATGCCCACCAACACACACGAGTTGGTACCACCACTGATGAAGCATAGGCTTATTGGGTCATACGCCAAGTATTGCTACCGGCAACACCTTTGAACGAGAGAGAGAAAAACGCCAAAAGATGGTTTTGGTGAGCCAGGCACGACCATGCCTAATCGAGGTACGGGTGTGCCCATCGGCCGGGTACGGGCCCAAGTCAAGCGTCACTTGGGCATACCATTTGGGCCAGCACAGGCGTGCCTAATGGTGGTACAGCCGTGCCTAGTGCTAAGGAACGAGCCTAAGTCGGGCATTACTTGGGTGTGCTCGTTTGGACCGGCACTCGCATGCCTCGTGGAGCACGGTCGTGCCTTACGCTATAATAGCCAATTTAATTAGTCTTTTAAGACTAGATTAGTTGGATAATGATGACCATTAATACTTGAACTTTTATAAAAGTTTCTAGGCTTCTTCTTGGAGTCTATATACTGTCTAACAAGTCTTAAGTGTTATGGTTGGTCACTTGTTGAAGCATATAACACACATATCTCTCTAAAACACACTTGGAAGACAATTGGTTCAATTGGTCTTCAAGTTAGTGCTAGTTCTATATGGTGGTGTTCTTAGAGGCGTCGAAGTACTCTAGCAAGGGGGATCAAACTAGCTTGGTGTCGATACCGGTAGAGGAAAACTCGTTTGTGTTCTCACATCTAACGCCTTCATCAACAACAGGAAAGGAGACACCTCAATTGGTATATTTTTGACCTTCTTCTTCATTGTTTAGTTACATTGTTTCATGCTTAGAGTTTGGTCCATTGGGTAGGCGTATTGGTTGGCATTTCTAGAAAAATTGTTTTTCCGTTTTTAGCTTGTGTTGCATTTCTTGATGCCACCAACACCCAATAGTGGTATCAGAGCCATCTCTAATATCGTTTTGCACTTTGGGGTTTGAAAAACTAGAACTTTTATTGATTCTGGTGACCGGGCACGGCCGTACCTTTAAGGGCACCGGTCGTGCCCATAGGAACACGGGCCGTACCAAGCAGAATTTGGTTTTAAAAATTTGAGACTATTTTCGGTGTCACACTGGTGGGGCACACCTGTGCCCGCCGTGTCCAGGACCAGTTTCTAGAAACTTTTTAAAAGAAAACGTGGTTTTCTAAAAATCCGGTTTTTGACCGGTTTTGACTAGTCTTAGATCTGGTTTGGTTCCCGTAGTGTTTTGGTTTCTATATTTATATGTTTTGTATGGCTTGGCATTAAGTGCATAAAAACATATACTTATAGATATGTATATAAATATGTGATTTTAAACTTGGTCTTACAATCACTAATGCATATGTACAAGGATGCTAATGGAGATGTCAGATTCAGTGGGAGCACACTCAACTAGGTACTTTGGATAGTAGATTCCATAGTTGACCTTGTTTCCTCGTTTGGTTCGCGAGGAAAGCGCATATGATTTAGACATGTTACCTAACTACTTTGTATGCGTGGGTGTGTTTTTATTATTATTCTTGCATGGATGTTTAGGAAATCGCATGCTAGATAATTTTTGATAAAATAATAAAAACAAGATTTGTAAAAATGGTTTACTTATTTACGCACATATAGAATTAACAAAATGATATAAAATTGATATTATATTATAATTGGGTAAAAATTGGTTTTATCACTTAATTTGTTAATTCGCAAAATGGGTTAAAAATGGTTTTAACCGGAAAAACAAAATCCCGTTTTTCAAAATGTAAATCACGCGCCATCCGTAAGACGACACCACCCGAATCTAGTGAAGCTAAGATGATTGTCAAGCTTAGCACGAGTCATTCCTAGTGGATCTGTGTGGAAGGTGAATATGGCAACTCCCAAGGTTGGTTGTCGATTTTAGCACGAGCCAATCATTGGTCGAGAGTACCCCCGTGTGTCTTGACGGATGGTTTACAATTCTTTTTGTGACACTTAAGTGGCGCCGAGCTCTAGACGAGTCATTTAGGGAGATCAATTAGGAATTGGTCTGAGAAGGGATCAAACATGACAAAGACATAATCGATGTCGATGGATCCCGCAAGGATCTTGAAGTTGCAAAATGGTTACAATCGGTAAAATGGTTACAGGCCTAAATAGCTTTGATTTGTGATCCGCGGCAAACCCGTCATAAGGTAAGGTGAAATATGGTTTCAAGCCTTGTTTAAATAATCGGTTTTGATAAACTATTTAGGTAATTATTTTTAAAAGGATTATATCAAGATTAACTAAAACGTGTACTCTAAATTGTAGATATCAAATGTTAACAACACCACATCGAATTTATCACCCGGTTCGTTCCTAGAGAAGGAGAAACTCATAGGTGAGAATTTGTTGATTGGCATCGGCAATTGCGAATTGTCCTTCGACATAAATCAAAGTTGCACATTATTGAGGAACCCCTTCCGGAGCCACCTACTACCAACGCGAGTTGGGCCACTAGATATGCTTTTGAAAAGCGTGTCAAAGATGCAAGGGAGGTTTCATGTCTCATGTTGTCGATTATGAGCATCAAGCTGCGAAAGCGGATTGAGAAAATGAGTGTGAACAATATGATTAATCGGTTTAAGGACACGTTCTGAGAGCATGTTAGGCAAGAACTTTATGAGTGTGTCAAGGCCCTTGTCGGTTGTCGGATGCAGGAAGGCGGGGGAGTTAGTGTTCATGTCCTTCGGATGAAGGCATACATTGACCAAATGGATAGGCTAGGTTTTCCCATTGGGAGGGAGCTCGCGGTGAATATGATTCTCCAATCCCTGCCCGCGTCTTATGATGAGTTTGTCAAAGACTATCATATGCACAAAATGGTGGAATCCTTAATGAAGTTGCATGGCATGCTGAAAACCTTTGAGTCTAACATGGCCAAGCGCAAACTCACCTCGTCCATTCCCACCAATGCTTTTAAGGAACATGGAACCGAGAAGAAGAAACTGACCTCAAATGGGTATCTTGGTTTTACCAAGTCTTCCCTAATTGCGGAGTATGAGGGCAAAGAGAATGCACCTCAACACATGACTCCTTAAGAGGTAGTTTGCTACTTCTGTAATTGTATTGGAAATTAGCGCCGTCACGCCTGCCCTAAGTGCCTGGAGGAGATGAGATCGCACAAGTGGAAAAGAGATAGCTCCTCATCTTCAGGTACATTCATGGTTAACTCCATTGGTCTTCTATTTCTTAAAGCTAGGTTTTTGAAATGTTGGCTATGACACTCACGTTTGTTACAAAAATGGTTTGTTACAAAGTGCAGGTGTTAACCAGAATTAGGCGGATGAGGCATGGAGAGCTGGGCCTCATGTTTGGAAACTTAGACATTGTCTCGATTGAGAGGATTGGGAGTTTAGATCTCCCCATTCCGACTAGCTATTTTATTACTTTATTAGATATATAT
>JAUEJL010122543.1:0-11772 GCA_032274825.1 Drosophyllum lusitanicum | reverse complement strand
AATGAAATCAAAGGTCCAAAAGAAATGTGACAATTTTTAAACCATCCGATCAATGAAATCAAAGGCCCAAAAGTGTTTTTACTATCGTGCATTTTAAAGGTGTTCTCATTTTATCCTTATATATATATATGTATATACACACACGCACGTGCTTCTGGAAGAGTTGACTAATTAAGAATGAGAAGTACTCAAGGACGTTCCTATCTTTTTCTTCTTCTTGATTCTCCTCTGCATTTAACTTTTTGACTATCATGAGACCATAAGGGAAAATAATTAAAAAAAACAAGCAATTAACAGAACATACGTAAGTACTTAACAATGGCCGGGTTTGATGGAAGACAGTAAACTTCTTTTGAATTTTGGTGACCAAATCAACTTCTAAATATGCATTCAATAGGGTAAATTGTATGAAAAGACAATAAACTTTCTCTTAGTTACTATTATATATAATGAACTTTTTATTTTTAAAAACAATACAATCAACTATCATAATTCTCTCATTATATGAAAGTTATTGTATACAATGAGAAATATGACAAAGTTCATTGTATAAAATGGTAACTAAAACAAAGATACAAAAAAAGTTGTTTGCATGTCATAAATGAATTATGAAATTTGAGTATATTGTTTTTAAAAAATAAAAAGTTAGTTGTATAAAATGACAATTAAAGCAAAATTCATTGTATTTTAATACAATTTGCTCTTAAATATAACTAATAAAAACATTTACTTACATGATTTGAAAACAACCAAAAATAGTCAATTCTGATTTTTTTTTTTGTCAATAATGGTTTAACCATCAAATTTTTCGTTCAATTTCGGTTTAACCATCAAAGGCTTTTTCTAAACGATTTTAGTATAAAGTTTTTGAATTTGTTATGATTTAAACCTTAAAGTTTTTTAAAAAAACTGATTAATCTCTTAAGTTTTGTATGGTTTTTGATTTTATTAAAAAAACTTAACAAAACTTAATTAGAGGATTAAACCATTTAAAAAAAATTAAGGGTTAAATCATTTGAAAAAAACTTTTAAGGTTTAAACCAAAAAGAAGGTGTAACTTTAAGGATTAAATCATAACAAATTTAAATTTTATAGTAAAACCGTTTAAAAAAACTTTGACGGTTAAATCGAAACTGAACTAAAACTTTGATAGTTAAACAATTATTCTCAAAAACAATGTATTTCATTAATTGTATGCAACCAACTTTATATTGTTTTATTGAAACTACCCATCGGATGCAACTTAATTACCGTTTATTACCATTTACTAACCAATTTATTTAGGTTATTATTTTTTTTCGCAACTTAACCTCATATCAACTCGTTTTGCTCGTAACAAATCTGATAAGCAAAAGGTAATAACCATCTGAACTTGTTATAATTCATTGGAAATTGAATCACAAACAAGGGGCTGGGCTAGCTAGTTTCAAAAACATCAAAGCGAGCTACTTTCACACTCGAGCCTTTCCTTTGACTTAACCGATCGAATTCGCTGGCTACACCTGCACAATGTTAGTAAATCTTATATATGTAAGCAAAACGCTTAACCAACATAATAAACTTACACATACTTATATGTACTATAATTAATCACATTATATGAAGACCTCCATGATCTAATATAAACATTGCACCTGATTAAATTTAGACCACAATACCATATCAATCTAACACAACAATTTAGCAGCACAAAATTCACATACACATGAATGTGCTTACAGCAAAAATAAGTTAGGCAAACTCACATGAAAGGCTTTGAATACAATCAGGTAAGTGGAAACATGTATCTCCTATCTGAAAGTACCTATATTATACTTTTTTTAGAATGGCAAGCACAGACACAAACACACACCTAATCTACACTTATGTTCACGACGGGATTTAAACCCTTAACGTCATAGAGGAAGGAACACATTAACAGTTATTGATGTCACTAAACCAAAGGCCTTTTGGTATCTATATTATAATTAATCTAATTAATTATCCGTGACATATAAAAATTCTCTCTAATAAACTACTAACAGACTTCACGGTCTCTTCACGAGCATAAGCCCTTCAATTAAGCCAATTTGATCCCTACCACACGATCTGACATATAGAACACCATATATTTACCGGTTATGAGCAAAACGAGTTTATATGTTCCAATACCTAATTCTCACCCAAAATGGTGAATACAGATACCGGCTTTGTATTTGTAAACCGGTTTATAAAGGTCAAAGAATATAGAGACCGATTATTTATTGTTAACCAACTTGTATTATATATTTGACATAGAAATCGGTTATTATTTTTTAAACGTGTTTTGTTATGAAACCCATGTTTGTAGAATTTTTATATGTATGTATACCGACCATGGTGAAGGACCTATTTTGAGGAAACCATACAACGATTCATGAAGGCTTTACGTTTGTATTTATACTTATCTTTTACAATTTGATTAATGCTGGATTAACATATCATTATTTCACACTTTTTACGATTGAAATATTATAACCTTAAGTTTTAAGGTGAGTGTATATAGTTATCCTGAATTGAATTTATTCATAAGAGTAAACTTCAAATGTTTTGTCAAAAGATATTTCGGTAGATTCATAAGTAATTTTATCATCTTACAACTTTATATGTGTTAAATTTTAAGGCATTTTATAATTTATGATGAACATTCTTTTTTTATTTTGTAGAAAAAAGAATATATGGATAAACAAACATTTGAAGAAAAAAAAAATATGTCCATGTTTTTCTGATTGTTTACTTGTAAATTGCCCGTTAAATTTCCCACTTGTTCGGAATTTTCTGTTTCTACCGATTGGTCCTCTCTCTCACCTCTCCCCTTTCTCTCTCTCTACAATCCTCTGCAACTCAAATCTCTCAATTTTCTTAATTTTTCTTCGTCAGCCATTTCTGCATGGTTAGTTTCTTCAATCTTCAATCCCTTTTCCTAATTTGAAATGGGCTGTGTTTTTTTCCAGAGAAATTGGTTTTTTTTTATCTATTTTGTGGTTTCTAATCTATTTCCCCTTTGTTTATAGGTTTGTTGGAAGTATAGAGAGAGAAGAAATGGCATATAAGGTTGATCATGGGTATGATTACCTCTTTAAGATTGTGTTAATTGGGGATTCTGGTGTTGGAAAATCAAACATTCTTTCTAGGTTTACCCGAAATGAATTCTGTTTGGAATCTAAATCCACAATCGGTGTCGAATTTGCTACAAGGACTCTTCAGGTTAGTCGTCATCGATCCATTGTCCGAGACCATCTTTATTAGGTCGATATAATTATCTGATTCTGATTATTCGATAATGAAATAATAACTTTCACAAAACTCGTATAGAATCAAAAGCAATTCACATTAAGGGAAATAGAATGCAAAATGTGCCTCCGAGCGTGTAGCTGAATTGATTTAAAGGTAACTAGTAAAATGTAAAATGCAGGTTGAAGGGAAGACGGTAAAGGCGCAAATATGGGATACAGCAGGTCAAGAGAGGTACCGAGCAATCACAAGTGCTTATTATCGAGGGGCCGTGGGAGCCCTCTTGATCTACGACATAACAAAGGCGCAATCGTTTGAAAACGTGCAACGATGGCTAAGGGAGCTCAGGGACCATGCAGACTCCAACATTGTCATCATGTTGGCTGGAAACAAGGCTGATTTGAGCCATCATAGAGCAGTTCAAGAAAGCGATGGTCAGAAGTTAGCAGAGCAAGAAGGGCTCGTGTTCCTCGAGACTTCTGCGCTTGAATCATATAACGTCGAAAAGGCGTTTCAGATGATTTTGTTAGACATATATAAGATAGTAAGTAAGAAAGCCTTGGCTGCTCAAGAAGCAGCCTCTTCTTCTACTTCTCTTCCTAGCCATACAACCGCCATAAATGTTGGTGATTATGAGAACAGGAATCAAAGGAAATGTTGTTCTAATTAGAGCGGGGGGATGAAAGGGAAGGAGGGGGAGGGGGTGATGGGGTTTATCATGTGTTTGTTTATATGTATGTTTGTTCAAGATTTACAAGAAAACCCAAGGGGCGTATAGAGGTAATTTCATTTATTTTTGAGTTACAAATTGTGAAAACTAAAAAGTAAAGCAAGGTGAAGGATAGGTTCGAACATCGGGTTTTGTTATTGTTATATTCAACCTTTGTTAATCATTTTAATTTTATAATCGTTATGTTATTTCTTCAAGTTGTTAAAAGGTCGTCTTTTGATCGAAGAGATTATAAGTGCTTTTTAAATCTTTAAGTTGAAGGGTTGGTTGATTTACATAGGCTTGCAAATCAATTGGAAGATCACTAGATCGTTATGATACGAACAACTTAATAAGAACAATAGGAAATTTTGTTCTCTGTCTCTTGATTTTTAAGCCAAGGAAAGATGAAAATCTAAACCAAAGGATTTAGTCACATCCTAACTCTTCTATTCCTATGAGACTCAAGTGGGTCATTTGAAGCATCACCAAGTGGTCTTCAATTTGAGTTCTACTTCTATTTGGAACCATGTCCTTTGGTGTAAGATTGTATCCCTTAATTCCCAGCTATATGAATCATAATAAACCATAATGCACTATTATATAGAACTATAATCTTTGTAATTCTCAACACATTTCATAATGATACAACCAATACATTTTGTTTTCCTGTTTGTTTCATATCGAGTCTAATTGCTAGAATCGTAAGTTTGTGAGGTTCAAACTCAAACCAATTGGCTATGAGTGGAGTAGCCAACGACTCTTATTAAGCACATTACAATGTCACTTTTCGTCCGATGTGAGACACTACTCAACACGCCCCCTCATGTGTGTCGCTGATGTTAACAATATCCAGAAACATTGTTAACATCATCCAGAAACATTGTTAACATCATCGTCACAAACTTACCAAAATGTTTTAGCTCCTTACCAAATTTTCTGGACCACCATTATAGATTCCATGCCTCCCTACCATCCTCTATTGTTGACATTATCCAATTGTCAACATCAGTCATACCTATTCCCACCAAACTGTCAAAACCAAAAGGTACTTCATCTAACATCATGCCTCACAATATTGTTAATTTCATCTCTCTCCTGGAAACCTATTTACTTGATTACTTAGGCTGGACGTATCACTCAACCTGAAGGGGTTCAGGTGGCTTGCGGGTTTCTCGGCTTTGGTTGGGAACACCGCTACGGCGCTACCCCCCCCCCCCTTCGGGTCCGGCTTCGGTTTCCCAAACCTAAGCTACCCGATGTTTTTTTATGTTTTTTTGTTATGTAAGAGAGAGTAAAGAGATGGAAAATATTTGAGTTGTTTGGGTTAGACTATACTTGAGTTTCGGGTAAGAGAGAGAAAAGAAGGAAAAAATGATGTGACGCTGATGTGTCATTTGGGTTGAGAAAGATGATAGAGTGGTTATACTTATGATCTTAGAAGAGGTACGTGTCTATGTTTCTTTTGCATATTTAGTTTGTAGTTGTCAGTAAGACTAATTGGAATAACTACTTACTCTATTATGAATCCATGTTACAAGGACTAAGCTTTACAGCATCGGACATGGAATCTATAATGGTGGTCCAGTGATCAAACTTGACGTGTGTCCTTTAACCGTACGCGATTTACTATTTGAGGCATTGTTGACTATTTGAGGCATTGATCTAATCAACCAATAGGAACCAAGAAAATAAATAAAAGTTACAAGAATTGAAGATGTTGATTTAGGGGCTGTTTGAGAGGCTGATGATAATTTTTATTTCTTTATTTATTTTTTATTTTTTATTTTTTATATGTGTTCTTATCAAAATACAATACACAACCTGTTGTTTATCAGTAGAACACATGCAGTCAAGTTTAAGCCACACATTCAGGTTTCGTGAGACCTAATCAATCAACCCGAAAATCAGATTTGTATGCTTGTTTTCAGTTTGAGTTTTGGCCAGTACGCAGATACATCTAAACCAACTAACTTACTAAAAAAATAACCCTAAATTCGGCAAATTTTTGTACAAAGAGGTTTGTATCAAACTACTATGTTTTAGTAAATAACTTCAAAACTACTGTATTCTGATAAGAAAATTGTGCAAGTACTACACATTGATCAGAAGGTCGAAAAGAATTTCAATTAATGAATTCAAAGAACATACAGCATATAAATGGAAAGTTTTATCAGGAATTTAAAAAAATTTCATGACAGGTCTCTTCGTTCTATACGTCAGCTAAGAATTTGAGTTTACAATCTCATAAGTTGAAATAACTTCAAAACATGAAACCACCATATCAATTACAGAAATAAATCCCTTTATGAGGTTTATTGAAAAAAAGCAATCAAGAACAACTCTGCCCTTTTCTTGCACATTATCTCCAAATGACCCCATAAAAACTTGGTATCATCCGATCATTTCGATCTTCAAGAGCTATTTGTGCAAAGCAGATGAATAAATCTATTAAAAGAGGCACAAAAACTCACAGGGGGAAGCTTCCTGTGAGCCGAATATGATCCAGTGTTCGACGTAAACCGTATGTATTCACAGCTGCATTAGCAGCTCGAAACCCTCCTCCGTATGCTGGTGAAGCATCATTGGCTATCTGATGCATGAAAAACTCACCTAATTTGTTCTCAACTCTTGATTTCCCGCCTTTCTTTGAAACCGAAGATGATGATGATGATGATGATGTTGATGCCATGTTTTTTAATCCAGGCATGATCTCAGACTCAAGCCACATATATGAAAGAACTTGACAAATGCCTTCTTCTACCTCAGGATTCAGGTTCCTGTAACCTATCAAATTCGGAAGGAAAAAAATTAATAAGGGACAGATGAAATTTCAAGATTCATTTCTTCAAAGAAAAATCAAACTTTGCTAGTTAACTGGCATACCAATAGGTCTCCAGATTCATTTCTCTGTTTTCAATTCTTGAAAGAAAAGTTTAGAACTTTTTTAGTTACCTTTAAGACGTAACCAGCCATGCATTAGCTCGTGAGCAAGAATGGCCCCAGTTAGTAACCTGACACATTTAGTTGCCAAAAAGGCTTCAGATTATTTCCCTCTTGGGCATTGTGGAAATGAATAATTGAAGTCTAGAAAGAGCCATAAAGACATCACCTTGGAAGACCATATAAAACAAGAATGGCGGTAACTTCACATCTACGAGTCAGCTTTTGATGCTGAGTTCTCATTCCTACCAACCGATGGCCACCGATTCTTGGTCTTTTTAGTATCTGCCACAAAAAAAATATATAGATTGTCCGTTTGATGGATATCAATTCACACAAGCAAGTAAAGGTGGCAAAGTACAGGCACTGGGTAACGGATCAAAACAGGTGGTTTTTCTAGTGTTGGGCGAACCCCTACACACTTTTAATCTGTTATTTAAAATTTTAAAACTATTAGCATGCAATATAGGATTATAAAAATTAAATAATACAAACTCTTTTTTAATAATGTGATTTAGGAGGTTTTTATGCATTTGAGTACACTTCGAATGACTTTTAACTTGTTTCCTTATCAGTTATATCCTTTAGCTTAACCCATTTAACCCAACAAAAACATCAAATATAACACAACTCGACCCATTTATAGATAAATAGGTCAAGATTTCCACCTCTAGCAACAAGTATTAAGTTGTTCGAAGGCTTACACTCGTGACAGTCTGCTCCTCAGAAAGGCATAAACCCCTGGTCTCAGGCAAATGATGGAATCCCTGAAAGATGATATTTTTAAATCAGAAAATAAATTCCAAAACTAGGAAAAACATTACGAATTGTAGAATAAGAAGAATTAGTCATTTACATTTTTCTCGCCTACAATAGCATCATTAAGGGCATGTCTTTCAACAAGAAGCATGGGAATTTGTTGATCAAGTCTCATGTTCATTCCTTCATAGTAGTCTCTAATGGCATGGTAAAGTGGTTGGCAATCACCTGTATCCATTATTGCAGACTCCATGCACTCCAGGCATAAACTCCTTCCATCTCCTAAAGAGATGTACCGTACATTCACAGACTGCAGGATGTTGAAATTTCATAGACATAAATATTAGGTGCATCAAATGTATCAATTTAAAGGTGGCAGAGTTTCATAACAAGATGAAATGGATCGCTTTATTGATATGGGGCAGGTTGGGAGGGGTTGACCCGTGAATTATTTTTTGTGCGTTTTGAAAATGATTTATGCCTACATTTTTCATCACAAAACGATATTATTATGGAAGAAACCCAAATTTATGAATGATAAATATTTTGGTAGGTTGCATGCCAAAAAAAGAGAGAAGACGGAGATATACCCATTACATATATCTGCATGTTATTAAATACAACATTCATATAGTTTTCTGGTATTCAATATTTAAGTAGATTAAATATTAATATCATTATACAGTATAATATACGAAACTGAATCAGTTTTGATATTCTAAAAATTTCCCAATTCATAGCAAGTGTAAGTGGAAAAATTCGGTTTCTGGGGCTGTTTTATTAGACTTTGAAATCGAATTACAAATTCAGTGTCAAACAAATGGAGTCTCAACTCTCAAAGTCACATATTCATTTTACAGGCCATAATTTATTATGAGGAAAGAAACAAGTATGTGATTTTGGGACCTAATTATTTGATGTAAGAAGAATTGAAGGTGGGACATGAATCTTGCATATCACTTGAAATTTGATGTCAAGTAAATGGGGTCCAAAAATCATATACATTTTTGGTTTGTAACTAAATATGTGTGTGACATTCAAACCAAATTAATGATGAAACTGAAAAATAAAATGCAGAAAAAGAAAAAAGGTTGTAAAAATAAATAGAACTTGAAATTGATGCCAAGTCCTGTCCCAAAATCACATATTCGTTGTGGGTCTTGCTTATATGGTGTCAGAAGAAAGAATATGTGATTCTGAGACCCCACATTTATTTTCTTTTAGAACTTATAAAAACGAAATCTAAATCTTGCAATATCACTAGAAGCCATACCTCCAATCGTTCACAACTACAACATCGAGCTGTATTATCATGCTCGTGAGCAGGACAATACTTCTGGGACCAAAATGGGTGGCATCGATACTCAATCAACCCAGCTCCATTTGCGGGAATCTAATAAAGCAAACATAATATTACACAATAAATCTGGAGTTTTTTGCATTCTAATCTTGTTTTAAAAATCAAGATAGCTTTGTTTGTTATCCAAAGATGAAGATAGGTGAACTTATGGTAATTTTACAAACATGGTTTCATAAATTTAAACTTACATATTGAAAGCAGACTTCACATTTGGGATGAGTCAGCTCTTTGAAGCAGGACTTATGATAAGACTCTTTCCCTGATAAGGAGAACTTGAATCAACAGAAAAAACAAATAAGAGGTGGTTATAATAAAACATTCAACACCATGTTGGGTGCATCAAAACATCAATCAGAACAAATTACCTCATGTTCGGTGATCGGGAAACCACATGCATGACAACGAAAACACTCTGGATGAAAAAAGGTACCCATGCATCCCAAGTAATTGCTGTAACCGATGTCCTGGTTGCAGCCACCACATACTCTGCAAAATTAAATATGCATAAGATAAGTCATATTATTAATTGACCACTCATTCATTCTGTAGGAATATGCAGAAAGTAGAAAAACATAAGTACCGATATCCAATGGGATTATATTCACTAGGCACATATGGAGGGTATGAAGGATGGAAGTCATCCTCGTGTGATTTTGCTAGATCTTCATCATTGCTTTGTTGCCATCTATATCCTGAAATGAAAAATCCAAAGATAGAGAATGAAAACAAATTTTACAAGATTTACAAAAGAGGAGTTCTGATTTACAAATTACTAACAGCTTACCATTTGGTTTCTGTAAACCTTCAGCCAAAGAAAGTGCAATTGCTCGATCTAGTTCTTCCTTTTCTTTATCACTCCTTGATCGATTGTCCTAAATGAATTTCTTACATCAACAATTATGATAACGAAAATCAAAGTATAAGAGCAGATAAGACTATATAGATCTCGTCGTGTGTGTCTGTATGACATAAACAGGACGTGTAATTATATACATATCTATACTAACGAAGTTTCACATATTTGCATGTATTTCTAATGATTACAATATAAGAAGGGAAGATAGTATTTACCAGGGATCTAACAGGAGCACGCAATACCATATTTTCATCTCCAATAAACTGAGGATTTCCACCATGAACCAATCCACGATTCGATCCACCTCTGAAAAGCTTACTCATCCATTTCATAAACCGAGATTTCCTCTCTGCGTGTGAAGAAACAAAGTTCCCTGCTTTGAAAACTCTGGTTACATAACTATATATCAACGCACACTAAACAAGTTCATCCAAACACAGTAGTAAACTATGAGAAAAGAAAACCAATTTATATTGGGAAAATCAGATTGATCTCCACACAAACACCATAAAATTACTTTTCTCTGATCAAAAGTGGAAAAGGGTCTTCCTTTAGGAAAGTTAAGATTTAAAGTTCACACAAGCATTTCATCAAACAGTTTCCGGGTGTAATCACAAAACCCAGAAATCAAGCAGTTAGTCGTACCATAGATACAAGGCTGAGAGAGATGGCTGACGTTCCCGGAAGAAGACATGATTGGTGGGTTTTGGAACGTATGTATAGATGCGCCACCACCAGGATTTCAAAGACGAATGCCAAAACCAAAAAAGGAGTTATACGGTGATGGTGACTGAAAGGGTGGTCTGAAAAGGAAAAAAGAAGAAGGGTGGTAGCAGGGGGAGATGGGGAGAAGAACAATGGCATCATTGTTTTATAAAAAGCTAATTGTTTTGAGAAAGAAAAGAAAAAAGAGAGAATCTCTGATAAGGAAAGGAAAGGCAGAGTTTTAAGATAGAGAAATAGATAGATTCTTGGCTTGCATAAAGCAAAGATGAGAAAGCAAGATAGATCGAAGAAAGATAGATAGATAGACAGGGAATCTTGATTTCTGAACAGAAAGCAAAACAATTTATGGACAGCCCAGAAAAGAAACTCAAACAATTCCAACTCTCTCAATCTGTGTGTGTGTGTGTGATTGGATGAAAGAGCTGATGGAGATAGGATTGATGATTAATCAGCATTCTGAAGAACAAATTTTGATGGGATTCTTGTGGCGAGGAAATTAGCCAACTTTTGAAAGAGAATTTTGCCGGCAAAAAGCAGGGGCAGGCATAGAAATTACAACGGCCGTAGGTGATTTCCAGTAGGTTTATTAGTTTCAAATCGGTTTCCCTGTTGGAATATTTCATGTGAGCGGTTCTTATTTTCTTACAACTAAAAAGAAATCATGTTGCTAACTAACTAGACAAAAAGTTTAACTAGATTTGTTTTAGAATAAAAAAAAGATTTGATTATATAATTCATTCTGAAATCAAATATGATTATTTTGTTGTTTAAGTGTTAGGTTTATTCATAATATAATTTAGTTTGAAGTTTATACAAAGAAAGTTTACCGATAACATATCACGGAAGTACCAAAAGGCCTGTAGTCTAGCGGTATTAAGGTGTTGGAAGGTGTTCCTCGTGGTCTATTCACTCTATGGTCATGGGTTCAAGTCCCGCTGTAAACAAAAGGTATAGATTTAGGAGTAGATTAGTGTATGAGTGTGTTCTGTTATTTTAAAAAAAAAAAGTAACATGGAAGTGTTGAGTTGAATAGGAAGAATTATCTATCTACATATAAAAATTGAGTCCCAGCGATAAATGATGTTATTAAATACAATTTTAAGAAATTAAAATGAATAAAAGTTAAATGGTATATATTTTATCAAGAGTTAATTACAAAATTGGTCA
>JAUEJL010122532.1:0-11772 GCA_032274825.1 Drosophyllum lusitanicum | reverse complement strand
TACTATACTACGATATGATTAGTTTATCTTGCATATTTGTGTTGTAGTAGTGCTAAATAATTCGGATTTATAAATTTAAAACTGGTACGCTACACGCACATCAGAGAGAAAAAAGATAGACCAAGAGGGTTATTGTTTTGAAGAGAGAGGGGTGGGGCTAATTTAATGGGAGAGAGAGAAAAGAATTACAATAATACCTAAAATGCCTCTTAACTAATTTTTCCATGTGTCATCTTCAGATCTCTCCTTACTCTTTTTACCTTAATCATCTTTTTATTTAAACCCAATTATATATATATATATATATATATATATATATATATATCAGTGTACTTTTTTCTTATACTTCATCTTTTTCTCATCATAAGATAACATATGGAGTTCACTAATTCTCGTTCTTCACATCCTCTATTGATTTTTATATTTGTATTGATCTTGTGAATAAGATGATAAAAGAAGAAAAAAGTAAAAAGATATTTGTAAATGAAAATTGCAGAAACATATATGAAGTTAACTTTTGCTAAATTACACAAATGGAGCATACAAGTTACAAAATTGAAATTTTAAGAACTAAAATGGTTAAATGAGGTATAAAACATGAGTTGTTATCATTTTTATGCTTAGTAAGGGTATTTCAGATTATTAACTAATATTAAATACTCTCTTTAAAAAATATTGTATTTTTGATTGTCTATATCTTATTATCTTCTTTGGTCTCTTGTTTTTACGAAATCGAGTAATATTGTTATTTTGTAATCAACTAGAATTATTAGTTATCAAATAACTTTTTCTCTCTACCACTACAAATAATTTTTATGATTATAAGGAGTAAAATTTGACATTTATATTGTAATGGGGATAACTATTCAAAAATGGAAATGCACTTTAATTATGCAATGTGAGACTTTGTATAAAAATATAATGGTGTTGGGTCCCTCATAATCATAAGAAATATATTTGAGTATCCACATTCGGATGAAAATATGAAAAGGGAAGGCTAGGGTTGTCTCAAATTTAGAATTCAATTTGGATCCAAGATTTTGATTTTGACTACTCATACGACTACGTGGGTGTGTAATCTAGTTGACTATTTGACGTCCGAGATGGGTATATATAAATGTTAATTTACTTCAAATTTAATACAAATTTTTAGTTTTACTCCTTAAACTATAACTATATACAGTCCGCGAACAAACTATAAAAAAACTTACGTTAATGTTAGGCTACTATCTAGGGTTTATTGTACTAAAATATAATGAATTTTGCATATGTTCTTACTGTATGTTACGAACTTTGGTTTTTGTCAACAAATACAATCGACTTTATTATATGCAAGTTGTTGTATAGATAACTTATAAAAAGTTTATGGTATACAATGATAACTTACAACGATTTACTTTTGAATTTTGGGCCGAATGTTGGAGTATGAAAAGTTGTTCGGTCAGATTTCAAGTCAGTCTCGGTTCAATCCAGTAATCCACCGGTCTAGACAAGCTGAACACTCGTAACCCTAATTGATGATTACGTGGATCTGGTTTTTCTAATGTAAAATTAACTTTTTATTTTTTATTTCTCCAAAACATTTTTACATATCTAATTTCCGATATTTAGGAGTATATTAAATATTATTTTTAATAAAAAATCAAATTTTACTCAAATTGAAAAAGTTAAAATGAATGTTATAATTGGAGAAGTTACCAGTTCAACACGTCGCAAGTTATTGGTTGCATTTATCAAACCAAAATACATAGTTCATTTACCTGATTAGAAAAATTAAAAAAGGGTTTCATAAATTAAAAAAATTGTAAAAAATAGTTACACCTTTTTTTTAATGATTTTCCCATAAAAACATAATACATGAATTAGGATATTTGAAAGTTGCATAGAATGTAGCCACGGTTCTAAAACGCTTGTCAAGACGCGATGCTTGTCCATGTTTTTACAAAAAAAAGGGTCTAGATGCAGATGTTAGGCTTGACGTACACCAAGATTTGGTATGTGCGCCTTTACATATTAAAAGACATAATTTTTAAGATAAGTTAATTATATCGGGTAATATGGGCCAAATATATAGTTGTGATGGATGGTTAGACAGGTTGAAAACGAAAAAGTATAATACTAACAACATATTTTGAATGTTTATTTTTGGATGATAACACTTTTTATAGACTTTGGATTTATGAGATAATTATAGTTATATATCAATATATCATATTTTCCTTGAATATAACTTTGATTAAAATAGTTTTTAGTTTTTTTGCGATATTTGGTATTGTGTTTTGAAAACATAACTAAGTATTTCTTTTTTTACTTGCAAAGATGATTATAAAGAGATATGTTTACACCTACAATTACAAAACACTGTCTTAAAAACTTCATTTCCTAGATATAAATCAATCCCAAATACACCCGTTTAAAATTATCAATGACCTGTCTCTTTGACATCAGTCTTTATTTTTGACCTGTCTCCTTGACACCTATATTTATTTTTTAAAAGATGATTTTTCTACATATGAAATTGATACATCCAAAAAATATATATGTTTTAGTAACTTATAAAACTTCAAATGTGTGAGTGAATGAAACAATTTCATAAGAAAAAGAATAATATTCTTTATTCTTTATGTTTTAAGTAAACTACACATAAATAAACGTTGTCGTTTTGTTTAGATGTAGGCACATCCTTTGTCATTTTTATTTTTTACCAAATACATTTACTTTGTATAGTTGTACTTAGTTTTTTTATAAATAATTTCCCATTATTGGCCTTCCAAAATCCTTTTGGAGATTCACTATGCATTCAATATATAACAACCATAATTAGTTATCATTCATTGCTCTTGACTGAATCATTTGTTCTTTTTTTACCACAAAAATAAACATTCTAATTAATATATTGGTATGTCATTATTATTTACACCAATCACATGGTGAAATTTTAATACCATTGTCCTTAAAAAATAAATTTAATATAAATTAATCAAACACGTGTTTTTTAACAGAACTTACCAAGTAAAATAGTAAACATCTAACGAAAAGTTTGCATATATTACCTTTAGTTGTGACTAAAATTTAAAAATTATTTTGTTGGGAGGGTATATTATGTACACAAAGTATATTGATAGGCAAAAAAAAGAAAAGAAAAAAAAGACGTGTCTATGTCTTATTCTAAGAGGAAGCGTATATAATGTGGTAGTGATGCTCAAACAGTGTCTTCTAGAGTTTAAAAAAAAATTATGTTTCAGAAATATTTTAAGGAAAGAAGAGAAATAATTTGGAAGGAAAGTTTGGTTAACTCTCTTTAAAACTTTCTTTTCAAAAGTGGGAGGATTTGGAAGGAACGGAACGGAAAATCTTTATGATTTTTTGTAATTGACTAAATTACAAAAAATCACAATAAATAATTTTAAAAAGTAAGGGTATCACTGTAAAATGACCATTTTTATTTCCTTCCTCTCAAATTCGGGAACACAAACTTATGTATTTTCTCTCCAATTTCATTTCATTTCTTTTCCAACTCGAGAACATGAAAAATCAAAATTATTATCATTTATTTTCTCTTCTTTTCCTACGTTAATTTTCTCTTCGTTTCTTTTCTTTCCTTGTCGTGATAGCGAAAGTGATGGGTGATTATTACACCGTGATGTAAAAAATGAGGTAAAGTGATCGGTGGGTGATGAGTATTAAAGTAACCACTATTACGATGATTTACTTTTATTTATATATTTGTGTGTGTAAAAAATGGTAGTTGCAATTAGTTTCTAATTTTAAAGTAGTAAAAATATTGTTTTTCAATAAAAAACATTATAATTATTAAATACAAACTTGTTCTCTTTTTTTCCGAGGCAGGTACATAACAATTCAAACCGCTTTCTTTAAATTACACATAGCTTCATAACGGAATTTGAACCGTCAATCTCATAGAGGAAAGAACATCTTAATCACCTTTTGGTATTGCTAGGTCAAATACCATTCAATGCCCTGAAACTTTGTTGAAACAATTTATACCCTCTATCTCCTTAGGCTATGGGCATCCATCCGTTTCATTCTCATTGTCATGTCAACGCTACATTATTTTTTCCTCTCATCCCCCTCCATCCTGCTCATATCACTCTAACCTCACATCCATCCCCCTCAGTCATTCATCTTCACTTATATATATATATATATATATATATATATATATATATATATATATATGGGAGGTGATCCCTATACAACAAAATTGGTCATACGCAACAAATTTACGCATCATCAACTTATACCATGTGCAATAAATGCTTGTACCTTGTGTATGACTAAAAATTGTTGTGTACGGATCGGCTCCCTATATATATAAGCACACACAGTCAACAACAACAACAAAAATCTCAACATGACTACAAACCAGCGTGGGAGGTTTAAGGGGCGATGTTCATGGCTCTCACACACCAACCAACTTCCTACCAGCTAGTTAGATGCAACTTGTCTTAAAACACAACATTTCTCATCCCCCCACCAAATAAAAATCTTGGACCAACAATCAACCGACCAATCACAGAACCATAAAATATGAATAAAAGGAAATTAAGTTACACATTTATCACTATTATATATCTTAAACTCATTATAACCTGTGTTACATTTAATATCATTAACATCGCTAGACTAAATGCATCAACCATAACCTATTATAACAATGCAGAAAAGACAAGTACCTTAGAAAGATTTTTTTTTTTTTTTGTTATTTCAGCACTTTTTATATAAAATATTTTGCATAGAATAACTCCAAAAATAACAAAATCCTAGTGAGACAAGATATTAGCTAAGGAAAAAAGATATGCAAGCAGCAGAGCAAGTGGGAAGATCTCAAGTTTTTTTAACCCCACACTTTATATTATTATGCTTTACTTAGTAGAAACCAACCAACCAACCAACCAAATGGTTACACGTGTCACAAGGGACACACAGTACAGTAGTCTCTGTGTGTGGCTTTGGGAAGGGTTCCTTTTAGGGTGGTGCATGGTCCCCTGGTTCACAGGACACACAAAACCAGCTCAGCCAACCAAGGGTGCGGGTCCGAGGCCTGGCGCAGCCTTTCAGATCAGATGTATTTGTATTGTATTGGGAGCCAAAACCAAAACCAACCTCTTTTAGAAACCATTCATGTTAGTACTGTACAACTCTATATATGCTATCTACACTTTCTTACAACTCAGACTTCTAAACTAGAATGCTATATATGCTTGTTCACACACATTGGATTGAATCAACCAATTCAATCTCTGTAACTGGGGCAAAGTTATACTAAGAGGGAAAATGGGTCATTTGAATTCTGATTTTCTGTCGCTCGTCTCTCAAATGAGTTTTTAAATATTTATTTTAAATATATATATTTTTGTGAGTTATAAAATAATTATTTTAAATATTAACATGCTAGTATTTAAAAAGGTAACTATTTATGCTTTTAAGTGGAGAGGTTTCCTTCATGGTATTTGTAGAAGCTCTCCCGGTATGTTTTTCCTCGAGGGTTTATCTTAAAATGTATATCTAATGAAGCTTCTAGTTAGTTGAATAACAAATTCACCCTAATCTTCTAATATAAATAATACTATAACATGAATAAAATTTAGGGTCTAGGTTCCAAAAATGTATTCAAGTTATTACCTTTTACCATTGTTTGTATCAAACTTCAAAACTTACCATTTAATATATTAGACTTTTGAAAACTAAAATGTTATAGTAATGACATGACTGCTTACTTGATTTCTCTTATTTAAAAAAATTCAAAATAAAGAAAATTTTAATAATAATAACAAAATTTGGCTTAGGTTAAAGGTTCTGTCCGTGTGTTCCTTCGATTTCATCTATGGTGACACGGTAATTTCTTTAGGGTTTTGATTCAGTTTAGATCCTTTGATTGCGATTCAAAGATAGGCTTAGGTTCAGATCTCTATCGTTGTACGTCGTCATCTGTGAAATGAGTTAGCTTTCAGTCATGATTGAAGTTAGGGTTTTCTTCAATTGTTCATCATCTACGGATTGTTTCTCATCTACACTTTCATGTTCACTTGCGCTTTCATCTTCGTAGATTTAGGGGTTTTTTTGTTGGCTGTTCTTCAATTATTCTAGATCTACGATTTGAGTTTGGATTTTCTTTAATGATTTTTGGATTTTCTCCCTACATGTGGGTTGATCGACATCTTGACTTGTATGTGTTTGTATTTTTGTTTAGATCTTAGGGTTCATCTTCATCAAGAAAGTAATTTTGGGTTTTTTCGTAGGTTCCATCAACCTTGTATCTAGATGCGGGTTTTTCGTACCTGTTAATCGGCTTATGTGCAACATTTCTTCATCTACCAGTATGACTTTGGGATCTACATTTCACGTAAGTTTCGATTAGGTTTCATTTATGGTTTCGATTTTGGGATCTACCTTACGATTTTTGGTTTCTTCATCTGTATGTTTGGTTTGATTTTCAACTTGTTGTAAACTTCCAATTTATGGTCTGAATCTCTGTTTGTATTATTAGATTGTTTTTGTTTCCAAGCCAGATTGTTTCTTGTGTTTATGTGTATGATCTTCAACATGTTCTTTATTTTTTATTCAATAATTACTAATGTGATTAAGAATTAGTGACATGGCATTAAAAATAAACAAAAAATTAGAGAATTACCGGTTATCTGATGAATAGGTAACCGGATACACAAAATGATAAATTTTGGGATTCAAGTGTATTAAATAGTAACTTTGAAAGTTCAATACACAAAATAGCAAAAACATGACAAGTTAAACACATTTTGGCGAACTAAACCCTAAAATTTATTATATAATCCTAGTAATTGATTTAGATATAAGTATTTAAATTATCAAATTTAAATCATCTATCTTGTTAAAATTTGTAATTCAATTGTGACTTTTCCGAGTTAAAATTGGATTCTATTTTAACTTTAATTTAAATCAAAATTATTAGAGAGAATTTCATGTGTCATTTTTAAATATTAAAATATCGTATTTGCTCTAACTAATTCAAAAATATCATATTAACTTTTTATAAATTTCAAAATATCATTTTAATTAGAGAAAATTTCATATAAATTATTAGAGAAATTAAATTGTTTTAATAAATTTTTCTAAACCAACATGAGAATCAAATCTAGTTCGTATTATATACAATTATTTACACTAAGAGAATTATGAATATTGATCATGTTTTTACTAAATAAAGTTTATTGTATGCTACTTTCCTCGTACGTTATTCCTTTTTGAAGTAAACTACATAGATTTCACTACAAGAAAAAGGGTCTTTTGGGACCAACTTTTTTTGTACGGAAGAAAAACCGTGCCAAATAAGTGTTTTTGGCACAGTTTTGACAATCTTGCCAAATAACTATGTTTTTGGAACGAAATTTGGAATCCCGTTCCAAATAACTGTGTATTTGGAATGACTCTAAAAAACTTTGCCAAATATGTGTCTTTTGGTACGATTTTGAAAAACTGTACCAAAAAATTATTTATTTGAAACAACTAAATGAAATTGTGACAAATAATTGTATCTTTTGGTACGATTTTGAAAAATTTTGCCAAAAAATTATTTATTTGGAACGTTTAAATGAAACTGTGCCAAATAATTGTGTCTTTTGGATCGTCTCTGAAAAAACGGTGCCAAATATCTAATTATTTGGAACTATCCTAAAAAACCATGCCAAATAAATATTTATTTGGAACTACTCTAAAAAACCGTGCCAAATAATTGTGTCTTTTGAGACTGTTCTAAAAAACCGTGTCAAAAAACAATTATATGGAACGACTTAAAAAAATTGTGTCAAATTAAAAGGATTAGAGAAACCGTGCCATATGACGATGTTTTGGAATGACAATAAAAAAACCAATGTTTTAAAACCAGGATTTTTAATTGACACGATCTCGTCACCGGGTTACCTCATATGCTAGACATTACACGAAATATGCTTTAGAATTTACACAACTGAGTTCAAATGGCAAAGAAATTACATGAAAGAGTTCATATGGAGCAGGAATCGACGGCTGATGACGAACGTTCCGAAGCGGAAGGTGCGATGGTGGAGGCTGACGAATTTCCGAAGCCGAAGGCGGTGCCGGCGGTGGTTATCGAGGTGTCGAGTAAGGCTAACCAAATGGAAGCTGCGATTTATAGTAGGCTGAAAGTGAAGATACGCACGGAAGAGAACTTCATCGAAGCCGAAGGTGCGATGGAGGCTGACCAAATGGAGGCTATGAGTTTGGGATGCGTTTTTAGGGTTAAGAATTTTTTTAAATATATAAAACCATGGTCAATTTAACCGGTCCGACCAGTTCAACAGTGAACCCAGCCGGGTCGCTCTGAGCCGGAAATTACCAAAAAACCGGTATATGTTGACCCGCTCTTGTGGCCGGGTCCCTGGGTAAACCGGTTCGACCGGACGGGTCGACCCGGGTCTTAGAACATTGATAAAAACCATTCCAATTAACTTTAATTTGGAAAAATTCTAAATAACCATAATAATAATTGTGTTTTTTTAACAAATGACCATATATAATTGAGTCAATTATGTCACATATGTTTCTAAATGACTAAGTTTGATGATGATTAAGTTTTACTATCTATTCTACTAAGAGCACTCGCATTGATACCACCCATAACTGGCATAACTACCGTTCACGTCAACATAATTAACCTATCACTAGTGATAATACCTATCACTACCATTACTGTACCCACATACAATAATTTATCTCAATTTCTGTTGGTTCAAAAAAATTAAAATAAAACTGATAACAAGGGTTGATGAAGCTCGTTAACACCATAACCAAGAATAGTATAATGACTATCATTAATTAACTCATTCTTATCCATATATTACAATTACGAACGAATCAAAGTGTGATTGACTATTTTTTTAACTAACAATACTGATATATAAAATATAAATTTAATCAAGTGTATGATTATACTAGTCCTATTTTTTGTTGCGAGTATTTTTGTATAAAACTTCATACATAAGTAAAAAATAAAATTTATACTTTTTTAAGTGAAAAATATATTATGATATCAAATCTTAGTCCCAATTAATAAAAATTCATTAGTTTCAATCCTATAGAAGTATATCTTTTGTCTTATTATTTTCCCTCTAAATAACACAAAATCAATACTTTATAAAACATCTCCATACGTACAATTCCCTCCAAAAATGTCGACATTCCTAAACCAATTCACCAATTCTCTCGGAGATCTTCTCTACCCCACGTCGAAACCATCGTGGCCAGACCCTGCATCGCTCTTCGACAGTTGGACTTCGACCCATTGCACCATAAACCTGTGATTTCGATTGGGCATACAGCTTCTACCCCTCGATCCATTGTGCTGTGAAGAGGTAAACCCTAAGCCTCTACCATCAGATTGTTTGTCGATGCTTTGATTTATGTATCTTCCTATAGTTCTAGTTAGCTTTAATTTCTTGTTAGTGTTTGTTCGATTTATTTGAATTCTTGTTCAATTGAGTATTTGTTCAATATTGTTAGCATAAATCCTTCTTACTTCATGTTCAACAGTTTGTTTGTTGTGTTTGAAGTTGTATGTTTTTGACTTTATGTGCTTACTAATGTGCAATCAATTGAAATTGAATATGCTTACCAACTGTTTGATAAAATGTCTCATACAACTAAAGGGGTCATTTTACTTCAGATATTGATGTTTTTCTATATGTATCCCCTAAATTCTCCAAGTTGTTTGATATTATTATCATCAAGTTATGTTTAAATACTTTTTTACCCATTTATGCATGCTTCTGTAGCCCTATACACAATCAAGCACTTAATTACTTAATGTATTCCTTACAGATTATTTGGATTATGGACCATTGAGATATTTCTGATCTTCCTACCAAACAAGTATATCTTTTGCATATTTTTGCTGAGAGATCATTATATTAACATTAATTCCCCTAGAACACCTCTGTCACTTTCAATTCCATTAACTCAATTCCATTAACTTCCGAGTCACATGTGTGTTTATATATGCTGCTTTTGTTCACATATAAATACCTTGTGTGTTTCATATAGACAATGAAATTGTATCAGAAAACTATGATAAATTAGAAATGCTAATGGGGGTAGAGTAATAACTTTATCAGATAGATAATCAAAAACTAGAAGCTGTACTCATGTAATACAAAAACAAATTCATGAGATACATCTAATTGTTTATCTAAAAGATAAAATGTATCAATAATTCTTCAAGAACTCCATGTTTTTCTTCAAACTTCGTCCTTCACCTATTTACATTCCTTTAGAAGATAAAGCTGTTTATTTTGAGTTCTTACAACAGCAGTAGGTTTTTTATAATGATCTTAATTATAACCACCATAATACCATCATTGATCTCGCTCGTGAAATGACTAGTAGTGCATCTTTTACTTTGTGAGGTTCTATCTGGAACTGTGATCAAGAAACTACAAAAAACAAGGGAAAGTGTTGTTCTGAAATTAGCAGCAAAAACAGAAAGAAAAAATTAGTAAAGTTAGGAAATGTGCAGATTTTCATCACCCTCTTTTATATTGTGACTTATCTAGAAGCACTAAATTATACCACAACTGACAAGGAACAGATCTGAAATTCAATTGTCACTCATCAAACCCAGATTACAGCTTAAAAAACCAATAAAACAGTACTTCAATAGGCAGCAACACAAAGCACCATGAACAGTAAACCATACACAGGCCAAGCAATACAAAATAAACAGTTAACTGTACATAACACCAGTCCCAAACAGTTCTGATTTTTCTTTTAGAAAGTAGACTCAAATCTTCCTGCTAAAATCATCGATAAATGTTAATATATAACTGCTTCCTCCTATAAATGTTTATTTTCTTTGAAGTATATCCCACAGCTCTTTAGAGGTCTTTGATGTCGAGATTCTTTCAAATATATTTTTGTCTACTGCTTGAAAAATAAGGAATAGAGCCCTGCTATCTTTCTTTTTATTTTCTTTGTCTTCAAGAATCTGTTGTGGAGTGGTATCTTCAACTGGAACCAATTCTTTATATCCATTCTCGATAAATGACCAAAGATCTTGTGATTCATATAATACCCTCATATGTATTTGCCAGTGATAACAATTTGTGCCTGTTAATTTTGGTAAATTGTTGTTGAACCCCACCATTGTTCACATTCAAAGCCATGATGTTCTTGCTCTGATACCATATGATAGACACAATATAAAAGAGAACACCACTTTATTATAATGATATTCATATCAGCCAAAATATGACCTAGAATACACACACACATATATAGTAATCTGATAGACCCAAAATGGTGGTTAGATCCTATAATAACCGACCCACTTAAATGTCACATTAACTGTACATAACCACCAGTCCTATCTAGCTTATAATTTTAACAATAAAACAGTACTTCAATAGAGAGCATTATACAGAATGTCTTTTGAACTCCTTTATCCCAAACCATTGACACCATTTTTATGTTTTATTTACATTGTATGAACAGATCCAATGCCAACAGTAACCACCATAACCACAATCCATTTATAAACAGATTGCACCAATAACATGAAGTGGCTAATGAAGTAGTATTTATGGGTTTTCTTATGAAGAATACTTTAACTAATCAAGCATGTACTACAAAACACTAGAATTTTTAAGAATAATGATATAGACTTCAGCATACTAATGTGAAAAATACTTTAACTAATCAAGAATGTCATTGAATATCTGAACCCACTACCCACAGTACTTGTTCATTCCATTTAATGTT
>JAUEJL010122521.1:0-11773 GCA_032274825.1 Drosophyllum lusitanicum | reverse complement strand
TAATTCACATGTGATGCTTTTACAAATCACATGTGATTGTATACTGAATCACCTGTAATTGAATATTAAAATTTTAGGACTATGTGTTTTACATGGACTTTATTGAACACAACTCTTATCTAATAACATCCATTTTTATTAAAAGTTTCTATTTACCACAAGTTAAGTACCTTGAGAAGGACATCAGGGCCAAAGGCACTACGAGAGATACCACACTAGGCACAAATAAGTCCTGTAATAACCAAAATAGCATCAATATAGTTGTTTGTGCACAAAGGTTAACTAATCATACGTTCTACAACTATAACCAGGTTAACAAGAGGATACCTTCTGCTTTTCTTTTTTTTTCTTATTTTTTTTTTCTTTTTGAAAAAAAAAAACCGAGGATACCTTCATTGTTGGCAAAGTGGATATTTGACCATGTATCCAAAGCATAGTAGTTGTTACATCACCAATAGGAGTCCATGCTCCGCCAGAATTTGCTGCTATTACAACTACAGCACCAAGTAACCTGTCAAATGCTGCACTTGTCAGATTGCTTGTAGAATAATGAATAGAAAGTGCCTCTTACTTATCAGATTACCAAATCTTTTTTCTAAAAGTCCTATAGAAGAAAAATAAAATATTTTACATGTTTCAAAAAATGCAGGACTACTCCACTACAACTCAAAACCATCATGGAAATCTTAGTCTAGAGGCCAAATGAAGAAACCTTCTGGCTAGCCAACTAGGAATGTACAATTGTCCTAGAAGGGGCCAAAATTCCAATGAAGATTCTTCCAGCCATGCAAGTTGCATGGATTTCTTATCTTTTCAGAATTTTGAATTACTAAATTCAAGTTATTATTTTTAATGGTGATAACATACTTCAGATCACTCTTGACAAACTGAAAATGAAATAGAAAACATAAGAGGAAATGGTTTCTTGACTTTCTTCTTTATTGCAGTGGTTTTGATAGCTTTCAAGTCAGCGAGTGAACATACTTCCATACCCAAAATTCCAATTACGAGCTATGAATAACAAAATTACAAACTCCTAAGCTTATATGTTATCCCAATATTAACTACTAGGATTAACCAGCACTCCAGAAGGCACAAGAGTCAAACTTGTCCATGCCTAGAACCATTTCATTCTCAGTTATGGCTTCTCTTCAAACTGTTGATCTTCTATAAGCCTATAACACCTACAAACCCTTGCACCATCTTGTTTTGAGCAACTCAAAATACATTTTCTAAACCAAACACAGAGTTTGTATCAAGAAAGGACTTTATGGTGCAATTCTTTATCTGGGACTACTTAAAATGAAACATAAATGGTCACATGTTAAACTACATACTTTCGGTATTCTGATGGAGGTACCAGTTTCCTCAACAAGGAAACCATGACTATTGTAGATGTGAGATTGTCAAGCACTGAACTTAGGAAGAAAGTCACAAAACCAACCTGCAATCATCATCAATAACATAAATAACCGAAAGATGAACAACAAGTACTGCAAAAAGTTTTCTCATTCCATTCACAAATCTTTCTTTTTTAATTTATCCAAACAAGTAAACACTTCAACTTCCAGAGGTTTAAGAATCTTTTTTCCCAAGAACACTTAATAAATTTTGAACTAAAGAGCAGCAATTAATCATGGGCCTTGCTTCAAAGTATTATAAAGGAGAATGGAAACTACTTGAATGAAAATGTACCCCAAAAGCCAAGGGTTGGCAGTTTTTGTGATGTTTCATTTTCATTTGGATTAAGAAACCTTAACACATAAATGCATCTTCCCTTGTTACAAAGTATTATAATGGAGAATGGAAACTACTTGAATGATTGAAAATGAATATTATATCAGTGTTCAGAAATCTAAATCGGATCACTAACCACCCAGAGGAGGGAACGTGGTTTGCGAGTGGTAATATTGTCAGTAACTAGCTTAAAGCCTTGATGAGCATCAACTATCTCCACTATTGTCATAGCGCCAAGTAGGAAAAATACTATCTCACTGACTTCTGCTGATGCATGTGTTAACTCTGCTACAGCTATGTCAGTTGATGGGGCCTGCACGAAAACATTAAAAGGTAATAATAAATGCCATTAATCCTAATAGGGAGCTAAAAAAATCAAGAAAAAGAAGTCTCAAAGGAACCAAAAAGTCCAAGAAGTTTATGGTTTTCGATTCCCTTAGCAGCATGTCTTTCTTGAGAGGAGAGGATACTTATAAATTTCGATTAATGATAAGAGATGTCAATGCTTCAGGATTTTAGAAGTATAATGCCCAAAAATTTATTTTACTTATATATAGTGAAAATTATTAGATATATAACATGGGTGTAGTGAAAAACAAGGGAAAATGTCATAAAAATGCAACGTGTTTTTGTTAACAGTCTACTTTGGTCATTGTATTGTTTGTTGGCGATTTTACTTTGTGTTGATGTGGTTATTGGGTAATTTTTACACAAAATAACCAGTATAAGTGGTTAAAATGAATAATGTGGCAATACTAAAAATCTGCCACATCAACCGGTTATTTTGTGCTTAAATTACCAAAGTAACACATCACCACAAAGTATAATTACCAAAACTTCAGAAAAAAAAAGTGTAATCACCAAAAACGGACCATTGACAAAATACTGTTGCTATTTTATGACATCCAGCCTGAAACAAAGACAAGACGCTGGTCATAAACTCATAATAAATATCAATTTGAAAGCGGTTCAAGCATAAAAGACTCCAGCGTGTCATGTAACATGTATCTACTGTAGATGTAAGAGCATAAACTATAAAACTTTACATTTTCTAGGCTATAAAGTAGAAAATTAATAAAAATAAAACAAAAATCCAAATTGGGAACGCTGATGTCTTACTCCAATGCTCCGAATAACCCACAAGCTAACTGCCATTAGTAAACCTACTCCACTTTTATTAAAGGCAAGTGACTCTTCAAAAATTATGCCAGCATACCCTATTCCGAACAACAATGCCATTGCAAGATCCTGCATCAGGAGGCAGGATAAAATTATTTCAATTATACCAAATGTTGGTTTACGCTGATCAAATAGTTTCATAAACAGATGCAACAAGCTATGAGATTATATAATAATGTAGACACCTGGTTTGCAGCAACCCAAGAATGGTTAATTGCAACTGCACCCGTCACAGCTGCTCCAAATATTGCTAGAGCTTTTACTAAATCAGTCTTTGGCTGGTAAGTAGCTTCATATTCTTGTGAGCTAGTTTCATCCACTGAACATAAAGGATCACAAGCTCCTGATGATGTTAAATCCTAATGTTGAAATTGAAATTCATCAGCACCAACATAGCAATTGACCAACTGCCCCTCTTCTAAAAGAAGAGCTACACCAATTCAATTTGATATATTATCATTAAATTAAATTCCTTGTTATCATAAATACGTTTAAAAAACCCAATAATTCCTGAAACTTTCGTGTTTCGTCTAATTTCTACAAGGTTTTAACTGAAATTCGAATTCAAATTCAACTGCCAACCATCCAATTTTAAGCGCTTCAATGTTTAATGAATATAAAAAACAGATCAATTACGAGATACAAACCAGAATACAGTTCGAAACTAAGAAATCTGTGAAGTATTTAGGGATGTTTGGATTAGCTTAATTTCCCGCCTCTGAATAAGCTCATAAGCTAGATTTAGTTTGTAACTCGAAAAATGGGCTTATGACTTATTAGAATTACCGGGAAAATAAGCTAATCCAAACACTCTTTGGTAGGACCTGAATCTGCTTATCCGAATTAGGTACGGGCTGCTGTTGAATCGAAGAAGGAGCTCCTCCGCCACGTGCTTTATCTTCTGCCCGTGCCAAAATCCCATTCCTGTGCAAAATCTTTGGACCGCCGGATGTTAGCAGAGGCGGTGGCGGAGGTAAAGATATGACGGAGGAGCGTTTCCTAAATTGGGGGTTAACTGATTGAGAGAGATGAATTGTTCTAAATGGAAGAAGAGCGGTAGACATTCAGACGGCGGAGGATACGGCGGTTGGCCGTCGTTGGTGGTGGTGGTTTGGGTGGAGGAGTGAGGCTTTGGAATGATCGGACAGTAAGATTGTGGACACAAAATCTTGTTGGTAGCTTGTTGCCTGTTAAACGTACAGTTATTGATGCATATGGTACAACCTTTGTTGCCATGGTTTGTATGTTTAAAAGATTAGTTTTCAATCTAGTCCTCAACCTATGGTCAAATACTCAAATTGTCAAGTTAAGTTTGAATAGCTTTGCTCAGTCTGATGTGTAAAACTTGAGTTTGGATCAGGCCTGGCTTCTTTGTTAGATTTTTGGTTCTCTGTGTTGGTGATATTATTAACAACTATGTTTTTGGTAATTGTGATTTACTATAGACCAATGTTTTCAAGTTAAGCTGATTTCAGTTAGAAGGTGCAGAATGGATATTCGTTTAAGCTAATTGAATACCGTCGTCTTAAAGAGTGAGGGTCAAGGGGATAGCGTCCCATAATTGATGTTCGGCTCTCCCAAGTGAGCGAGCATAGATCGACGGAGGGCCGCCCCTCATTGGGGTTTGGGAGCAACGTCCCTCATTGATTTGAATTTAATTGGTTCACTTTTATTTCATATATGTTATATTCAACTAACGTAACAGCCAACCTTTTTACGTGTTTAGAATATCTGATAAGTGTTTCAAACATCTTAAATTTTTTTGGAAGTAATTAAATACCACTTATCCTCTCGCAACAATATAACTTAGGCCACATTTCCCCCCGCAGACATGAGATAAAACATAAGAAATAACGATTGACTACTTTCATCCCTCTCGACCTATCGATTTCTCTCACCTCCTACTTCTTAGTCACCTAGCCGTGCCCTTGAGAGTCACTATCGAGTTTTCAGTGTCCACTGGATCACTAGTTCACCCTTCACCCTTTTGGCTACTGTTTCTCTCATCCCCTTTAATTTGTACTTGGAAAAGTTTTCGATACTGTTTCTTTTCCGGCACAAACCGCAACCATGATTATGAACAACACATAAAAGATGAATTATGTTCATGAACAGATATGTGACAACAAGATATGTGTTGTATATGTGTATTGAATATTGCTCATGAATTTTATGTACTGATGAAAAGTGAAAACCACCAGCTGAATTTGATAATTGATACGCTAGTGATCTTCCTTAACTGAAAGGTGGCCCAAGAAGAAGAATAATAATAATACAAGCTGATTCAAATTTATCTTCTAAAGCTCCAAGGCCCAATCCTATTTCAATGCTTATGTGCCCTTCTGGCCCATCATTTTTATTTGGTTAAATCCAACGTTCTAAAAAACGTAAGGCGTGACGTGACGGCGAGGTAAAGCCTCAAGCTTTAGGAGTCATGACGTTTTTTAAGGCGACAATTTTGTATATATTTTATAAATATATCCAATTTATCATTATTAATATATAAATTAGGGCAGATTAGCAAGAAAGGTAATCTAAATATCAAAATTTGCCAATAAAGATAACGTCCAATTTTTTTGACTGAGAAAGGATTATAAATTTCAACTTGTAACAAAAAAGGGTATAATGTGTGAAATTGATACCTTTTTTTGTTAAAATTTGAAATTTATAATCCGTTAGTTCTAAGAGGTCATTATACTTTTTTTTGTTACAAATTAAAATTTATAATCCTTTCTTGGCCAAAAAAATTGGACGTTACCTTTATTGGCAATTTTCGATATTTAGGTTATTTTTCTCGGCAATTTTCCCTATAAATTACACAAAGTTGCACAAATTAGGAGCAAAGTAACATATACAAATTACAAAATACAAATTTATAAAAGTTCAATACACACGATCGCAAAATATATATAAAAAAAGTCAAATTTTATTTAAAAAAATATTTTCTGTGTGTCACGTCTTAAAAAACTCGCCATTTGGCGCGTAAAGGCGCGCCTTGTCTTATGTCACGTCTAACCCCACCGTCACGGGCTATTTCTTAACGTCGGAGTCGTGTCTCGCGCCTTGGCGCTTTTTTTTAAAACCATGGTTAAATCTGAACCCGAACCGGACTTGTTTAAACCAAAACCCGATAACCGAATTCTTACAACTTTACAGGACTTGGTTATTGGATAATTTTTTAAATCTTAAATTACCAAATAACACGAACCAAACAACCCGAAACCCAAATAACCCGGTAAATCGATTTTATTAAATAGAAAAGAAAATATATCTTGTAATCTAAGCTAAGATGAGACTGCAAATTCAAACCCCATGCAGTAATGAGATGGTTGTAAATCATGAACATTACAGTAAAGCTTCAAGATGAGTCTGCTTTCAGCTACTGTAATTAGGGTTTTTTGTTTTCCTTAAAATATACGTAGTCTTTAGGTTTTGCTTTACTATTGATAAAAGGAAGAAATTAATTACCTTCTAAGGATTATTGGATCAATGCATAGCTATGAAGTCGGTCTCATGTATTGTTTAAGGAATCAAATACTTCTTCGTAAGATTTGTTTCTAAAAACACTCCTGAAACTACACTCAATAAGATGAAATTTTCAGAGTTCAAATTCATGACCTCTTGTTTGCATATCAGTTAAGAAAAAAGTCAAAACTACGTACAACGGTGGTAACTTATAAGTGTTTGGAACAGTATCTGCAATAATGATTGTCATCACTGACACCACGTTAGCATCATGAACTGATCACTAAATGTCCGTACGTAGAAATGACTCATCAACCCACTTTTAAAAAAAATAAAAATTCTATAAACACTTGCAATGCATGTCTATGTTGAAAAGAAAAAAAAACAAAGGCACATCACAGCCCGTACGTGATGGGGATGTCAAAGAGACGGCATCACGAAACATCAAGGGACTTGGGGAGTAGCATCACGCCCGTCACATATCGTCTGTCCGTGATGGAGGATCACGAGGGCTTGTGATCGCCTTACTTCGAATACTCTAATGAATACTGTAATGCATGTGGATGTTAGGTGTTAATTTCATTTGTTTACTATCAATTTCAATTTTCCAGCTAGTAATGAAATGGCTAAATTTCAGTTATAATCATATTGTGACTTATCATAAGGATGGAGTATTCACCAACAATGTAGGAAGTGTTCTACATCTCTTGGTAACGAAGGCAGATATGTAAAAGCAATAATGCGTAGGAAGTTAGAATTATATGTATAAAAAAAAAAGTCAAAATGTGTTGGTCAATGGGATGACCATGAGTTTGATGAGCATGTGAATGACAGATTCTATTTCTTCATAGATAACTTACTTTATTATCAAATATACTTATAATAATTATAATAATAATAATTATATATAATATGAGATGACTGGTTTTTGTGACTATACTAATACAAATCAATATATAAAAATTGCTATTAAATGTGAAAATGAAAATAGTATAATCGCTCTTAACTTAGTTTTACATAGAATGGTTAAAACTTCTCTCTATTAATTAACTTACGGATTTGGGTTCACAAATTTATTCATAAACTACCATATAACTGAAGGTGGATTCCTTTTGTAGAAAGTGTTTCATATGTCTTATAGATCAAGGGATGCCAAATTTGCAGCAAAAGCAAATAAAAAGGGGCCTAAAAGATACCTTGAACTGAAGCAACTTTCTTGTTAATTAATTACATGACTGATATTTGAGGTTTTTGCATGCATTTCATTGCCTATAAGTATAGATGCTACCGGTGGCAGTAAGCACCAATTTAATACATAAAAACATTTGAGTATACCTTCGCATTACAAATTGATTCAAAGGTTTAATATTTTTTAAAATTTTTTGGGCCGCAATGGCTCGATCAATGGTTTGTCATGTTATGTTGATTGTGGTGGTGATGATGGTGGGGTTTAGCGAGGCAGCAACTCCACCAGGAATTGCTAAAAACCCTAGTCAAGCAGTCTGTAAAGATCCAACATATAAAGAGTGTCACAACTTGGTGCATGTTTGTCCTAAGTTTTGTGATAATGGTTGCACCGTTCATTGTCAGTCGTGCAAACCTATTTGTATTGGCTCCACTGGACCATCACCACCGGAGATAGAAACTCCACCACAAGCATCACCATCTCTCCCTGCTAGTCAACCACCTGCAAAGACTCCAACACCGCCCAAGCCATCACCCCCTGTTGATCCTGTCTCCCCTTCACCACCTTCTTACTCACCACCTCCGGTGACTCCCACACCACCATCATCATCCCCTCCACCTAGTCATGTTTACCCTCCACCACCAATTGAGTATCCACCACCAACACCAACACCAACACCAACACCTCCCACCACTCCTTCACCACCAATACCATCATCTCCACCTCCCACCACCCCTTCACCACCGGTAGTAGCTACACCTCCAACACAAATGCCATCCTCACCACCTCCCACCACACCTTCACCACCAACAGAGTCATCCCCGCCATCACCTCCGACGCCTTCACCACCAAGACCATCCTCACCACCAACAGAGACCACACCTCCAACACCAGACTCACCACCTCCTGTCACTCCTTCACCACCAACACCATCCTTACCACCAACAGAGACCACACCTCCAACGCCTTCACCACCAACAGAGTCCACCCCACCATCACCTCCTACGCCTTCACCATCAACAGGGTCCACACCACCTTCACCACCAATGGAGACCACACCCCCCACACCAGACTCACCACCACCTCCCGCCACTTCTTCACCACCAATACCACCCTCACCACCATCTGAGACCACATCTCCAACACCAGACTCACCACCTACTACTACTCCTTCACCACCAACAGAAACCACACCTCCAACACCTTCACCACCAACAGGGTCCACACCATCCTCACCACCAACAGAGACCACACCTCCAACACCAGACTCGCCACCTCCTACCACTTCTTCACCACAAACACCATCCTCACCACCTCCCACCACCCCTTCACCACCTCCTACATGGTACCCTAGTCCACCTTCCCAACCAAAGAAAGTCAAGTGCAAGAGCAAAAACTATCCACAATGCTATGTCTCTGAGCATGTTTGTCCTGCTTCTTGTCCTAGTCACTGTGAGGTTGATTGTGTCACTTGCAAGCCCGTTTGCAGTAAGTTCAAGCTCTATCTTCATCATTTAATGAGTAAATAATAAAATTCTCATATCTACCCATAACAGCCTAATTATCTTAGTTTTGGCTATCAATGCATCTTGATTGTTAGTTTTTCGCTAGTCTTTTTTAGTGGGTTTTCATTGGTGTTAAAATGAAACCACTTACTCACATGCATCATAGTGTTATCCTTCTAATTATAGTTCAATTCTATGATTTACAATATAAGGTATGAGTAAATATTATGTTCACATAACACATAAATACTACCCTTTGGGGTTTCTTATCTAAAATATACTTTACTTATAGTACTCTAATAGTACAGTTATATCTATGAGGTTTTCATAACTTTACATTGGTAATCTACAGAGTGTGACATGCCGGGAGCAGTGTGTCAAGATCCTCGTTTTATTGGTGCAGATGGGATCACTTTCTATTTCCATGGGAAGAAAGATAAAGATTTTTGCCTTGTGACGGATACAAATCTCCACATCAATGGCCACTTCATAGGCAAGAGGACCAAAAACATGGGTAGAGACTTTACTTGGGTTCAGTCCATTGGGATTCTTTTTGACAACCACAAACTAGAAATCAGTGCTCTAAAAACTTCCACTTGGGATGACACCATTGATCGTACCTTGGTCACATTTGACGGGGAAAACATCCTTCTCCCAGAAACTGAAGGGGCCAAATGGCAATTTGTAACAACATCAATCACGAGGATTCAAGACACAAACGATATTGCTGTTGAAGTTGAAAACCTATTCAAGATCTCGGCCAAAGTTGTTCCTATAACAAAACAAGAATCAAGAATCCATAAGTATGAGATAACAGATAATGATTGCTTTGCTCATCTTGATCTCAAGTTCAAGTTTTTCTCATTAAGTGACCAAGTTGATGGGGTCTTAGGACAGACTTATAGAAAAGACTATGTGAGCAAGGTGAAAATGGGAGTGTTGATGCCGGTGATGGGTGGTGATAGGAAATTCAAGAGTGCGGATTTATTTGCGACGGATTGTTTTGTCACTAAGTTTAAGGGAAGCCGTGAAAATGGTTCCTCTTTGAACATGCAATTGCCGAGCTTGAGGTGCCAAAGTGGTTTGAATGGACAAGGGGTTGTATGCAAGAGATAGATTGTTCTTCTTTTTACTCATGAACTTATATATATTTACCAAGTTTTTATACGTGTAAAAGAATAAAGAATACAATAAGGAATCTTTCAAGCTATTGCAAATAAAATGATATGCTTTCATCTCATATATTACATCATTATCAATTCGTGTAATATCTTGTTAATTAATTGACATCTTGGTTAATGCCATTAATGACCTTTTATTACTGTTTTAGCTAGGCTAAAGGAAAAACGTTATTGGAAGAAAAAATTCGTTGCTCGGTCCAGATTCGTTACTAAAAACTTGTCAAAAAAACTACAACTTCTAAACTGATGACAAGTTGTCACTAGATGTTGTCGTCTATAATGTTTTTAGGAAGAAAATAAAAAATAATATGTATTAATCTTTGGGACCACTAGTCCTCTAAAAGAACTTCATCGCTATAAGTAGTGGCAACTGCCCCCTAACATTTTAAATTGTATGCAATGTAATTTTTTTTACAAATAATGGTATCTAGGTAAGTGCTCCCTTAAAATATATAAATAAATTAAATGTGTTTATACAAAATGTCCTCGTTAAGCTCTTGATTTTGATTTTTTTTATTTGTGTATGTGTGAATGTGCTTGAATTGCTTCTGGTTTTGAAAGTATGAATTCTTATTTTGTGTTCATAATAGTTGTGTTGAAATCAGGGATCTTGTGTTGTTCTTGAATTTGTTAGTTCTTATGTTGAAATCTTAGTTAGTCGATTATTTGGGATTAGTAAGCACGTTGTATTCTTGATTATTTGTATTCGATTTCCTTGTTGGAACTGAATTTAAATTCTGTTTGAGGTTATGTTAATGTGGTATTCATTTTGGTTTGACATGTTTAGAAAAATGTAAACCTGTAAAACGCAAAGAAAAAGAAAATATGTTTAAAGAATATTCTTAACTTTGCCCCCGCTTGACATATTTTCCCACTCTGCCCCTGGCTATAAGGTGCCCAAAAGTCGTCACTTAGACTAAAAAAAACGGTGACATTTTCACCGCGTAAACTACATTTTCAAAGGGGAAAAAAGTAAAAAAAAAAATAATAATTACCTTTGATGATGACCTTTATTGTCGCTGAAATGTAAAAGTAACTTGTGAAAGTCAAAGTCAAAGTCAAACGAGTGTTTTTGTCATGTAGTGGACTTGAAGACAATACCCCGCTGTAACAAAAGTCTCTCCATGGTTTTGCACAATTTTCTTTTAAGAAGTTGTAGATATCATTTTAATTTTAAATGTTAGAAACACAATTAATAAGTATTGGTTTTCTAAAGGGTTAATATGCACCGAAATGTAATGAATTATCTTCGTTTTAATATTGTGTGTAATAAACTATTTTTTTTGATATTAATACAATGAACTATCATTTTAGAGTGAATTACTGAAATGGTTCATGTGGTTTGTTAAAAATTACCGGTTTAGTCTTTTAAGATAAAAAATTACACCAGTAGTCCCTATGGTTGCATTTTAGTGACTCATTTAGTCCTTTACTTGACCCGCCGTTAAGAATGGACGTTAGTTTGTCTTTTCTGTGAGGGTATTATAGTCTTTTCACCTAAAAAGCATTTTCCTAAATAT
>JAUEJL010122510.1:0-11773 GCA_032274825.1 Drosophyllum lusitanicum | reverse complement strand
CACTTTTAAGTACCAACTATCATTAATTAGAGAAATATTTAACATTTAAATGCCATTTATCGCAACGAATATATATAAATAACACGATATCACGGATCTCCTACCCTAAAGTCTGCATCTGTCGCGATTTTTAATATATTTTATAAATGTATTTATCATTTTTTAAATCAACTATGCATCACACAAGACATCTAATCTCGTAAGGTGATAAAGCGCGAAACGAAGCTAGTGATTTTGTTGATACATGTCACCTTAATCATTTATTGTCAAGTATCACAATATAATTAGTTTAGATAAATTAGTAAAAGCAACTTTTATTGTTATAGAAATGGTATGTTCATCATGAAGCTATTAAGAGCTTATATATCCTTTTGTTTTTAAGATAAAAGGTTCAACTTTTAAGAAAGTATAGCCGAAAGAAAATTTTCTTAAAAAAAGACTAGTTGAACTTACTTTTTAAAGTTTTTTTTGAAGCTTTTAGTTTGTAAGATTATATTAATACTTTTACTAATTTGTTTTTAATTGCTTTTTATCATTTAGGTTTCTAAGTTATGTTTTTTGATTTAATCTTACATCTTTCAACTTCAACTATCATCTATATGATAAACACATTTAACAAATAAAGCTTCCAATTTCAAGCCCAACAATCACCTTCCAGCTCTTGATACATGCTATTCGTGAGATTCTACAAGATTTGCATTTTAAATCTCATGAAATCATGTTTTTGATTGTTAAATTTGAGAAAGAATTTAAAATGACACTATCTAAAACACTTTAAAAATCCCTTGGAAAAAGGATTTTAAAATACAGCCTCCAAGAATTTGAAATCCTATGAAAGAAGGATTCTCCGCGGATGATTTTACATTTGTTCTTTCTTGTCAACTATTCTTCAATGTTATAAATTATTCACCGTAGGTGATTCTTCATTACCAACATTTCCCCTGCCGACGATTTCATGTCGAGGACTTCTATGTCGATGATTCACTACTGATGATTCACCGCCTCCAATTCTCTATAATAACCATTGTCATGACTGTTTTGTCCTTGATAATCCGGTAGTCACTGCTATGAATGAAATAAGATATGACCAAGAGTTCCAAGGTTTTTTATTTAAATCTACAAAAATTTCTAAATCCAAACCAAATAGGTAACAAGATTTGAAATCCTGAAATTTGAGATTTTTCGAAGCAAATGCACTATTATTTTCGTATTTTCTATTATTTTAATTCTTCCGTTTTGAGTTTTGACTTTTAATCCCCTCAATTGTATCGAAAACTTGGGGCAGCAGTCAATAGCCACCCACTTCCCAAACTCCCGTACCCCTAGTCCCCTACTGCCCTACTGTTATCGGCTTCTGTACCATCCAATCACAAACACACACTTGTCACTCCACGTCACCAGTTCTGGGCCCGCATCAACTTCCACTAGATACCAATTCCCAATATAAAGTTATAAACCCTCGTCTCCTGGAAACCAAATCCAGCGAGTCTCGGGCAGAATCACTGTTTGTTCGCGTATTGGAGAGAAAGTATGGATATGGAAGCAACCGCGACGGCAATCGGAGTATCGGTGCCGGTACTCCGATTCCTTATATGCTTTATTGCAACTATTCCGGTCGGTTTCTTTCATCGATTCGTCCCCGGCGGCCCCACCTGGAAACACTTGTACGCCGCCTTCACTGGCGCCCTGCTCTCTTACTTATCCTTCGGCTTTTCATCAAATCTACATTTTCTTGTGCCGATGTTGGTCAGTTACGGGTCAATGGTGGTTTATCGGACACGATGTGGCATAATTACCTTTGTCTTAGCTATGGGATACCTCATTGGATGGTACGATATTATTATTTGATCGTTTAATTTGAAGTTCTGATTACAGTTTGGAGAAATTTGTATCAAACTTTATGATGGTAATTGGTCATAGGATACTCACTCTTATGCCATATGAAAATCCTAAACTCGTATATTGTTTGTTTTAGCATTGTTTGTGATTCCAGCTACCGGATGAGTTCATTTGCTGTTTTTGTACACAGTCTGACGATTTTTGCTACCCTTCTGTGGTATTTAAGCGAGATTCGGATGGAAAATTCCATTCTTGAGTGAATTGAAAAGAAAGAATAATACTACGTAATATTTTGATGTCAAGCTAGAATAAGGAAGAAAATGTAAGAAATTTATGTTTTAATTATTTTTCTTATTCTGCAATTCTACAATTGTACTCTTGTAATGAAAAATTAATTTAATTGTAGGTAGTTTTATCATTATAATTATAATGGTTTATAAAGCCTTTCCCTTTTCTTTCTCTCCAATCTCACATTTCTGATAACTTTGTGCAGAGAAAATTAGCAAAATTAGCCTAAGGTTCATTTTCTTTTTTAATCTCCTCTTTCCTTTCCAAAATCTTAAACTGGAGAAGTCAGTTGAATAGTTAAAGTATGTGAAAACTTTTTAGAAAGTATTGATAATTGTTACTTTTTGAAAAACTTGTAGCCATGTATACTACATGAGCGGGGATGCATGGAAGGAAGGAGGTATTGATGCTACTGGTAAGCACCTTTTCCACCTTTGCATTTAGTGCGTATTTCCAGGGGAAAAACCAAAGAAAATAAACACAACATGTAATGTAACAACAATATGGTAAGCTCATCTTTTGCAACAACCAAAAACAATGGAAAAAAAGAGACGCTTGTCTCATTTTCAGAGATTTAGCTGTTGAAAAGACTGTTTCAAGTGCTGTAAAAAAACAAAAGATATAGCTCCAAAGCTCGATTAGTTTGAAATTTTAAAGAATCATCAGGAAAAGACTGAAAAAGAAACCTATTTATTCGAGGTTCCATTTCTATACTTCTATTTATTGGAGCTGAATCTTATTACAATGGTTTAGTGTGACTGTTTATGGAAGCAAGGTTGCTTTATTTGAATTGCTGTCTAAGAACACCAAGGGATAGGGAATGGGGATGCAAGAGTGTACTTTCGGAGTTTTGGTCTTCTTTTTCAACAGAATAGAGGGAGATATGAAACCTTGCAATTTGTAAAATTAGAAACCAATTCTTAAAATCTATAGAGAAACTTAAGGCTGCAAGAGAAAATAGTTGGCAAGGTGAGGCGACGCTATGTATTCTTTATGTTAGTTTTGACTTCCCCAAATAAAACATGAAATATGTGATAACTTATTTCTTTGATTGTTCTGGTTATATAATTTTGTAAATATACAAGTATACGCGCACATGGATATAGCACACCCTTGTATCCCTAATTTTCTAGAATATCTGAATTTTTGGTATCTATGTATTATGCACCTATCTCCATGCAATGATAACCTCACAGCATATCTATATATACACGTGACCCATTGTGATTAAATTGCACTTTTGAGAGTCATACTTAGTTTGCTACCTTATTGTCATAGTTTTCAACTTTTCTGTCATTAAACTGTTTTATTCAATGGTTATTATTATTTTTATTTATATCCCATCATGTAGGAGCTCTTATGGTGATAACATTGAAAGTGATTTCATGCGCTATTAATTACAACGATGGACTACTAAAAGAGGAAGATCTTCGTGAATCCCAAAAGAAAAACCGGTTACTTAAGCTCCCCTCTTTAATAGAGTACATGGGATTTTGTCTCTGTTGTGGAAGTCACTTTGCAGGTCCAGTTTATGAAATTAAAGATTACTTAGATTGGACAGAAGGGAAGGGGGTATGTAAATTTGAATTTTCTACCTTTTCTTGTGGTTTTATCCCAACTTATAGCTGTAATTATTTATTTTTCTATTATAAAATATTTTCCAGATCTGGGTGAAGTCTGAGCAAAGTTCACCATCACCTTTCGGGGCAACCCTTAGAGCTCTTATCCAAGCCGGTTTCTGCATGGGTTTGTACTTGTACTTGGTACCCCAATATCCATTATCAAAGTTCACTGAACCAATATACAAAGAGTGGGGATTCTGGAAACGACTTAGCTACCAGTACATGGCTGGCTTTACAGCCCGTTGGAAATATTATTTCATTTGGTCAATTTCAGAAGCTGCTATCATCATTTCTGGGTTGGGTTTCAGTGGATGGACCGATTCTTCTCCACCCAAGTCAAAATGGGACCGTGCCAAAAATGTTGATATATTGGGTCTTGAGTTTGCTAGGAGTGCAGTGGAGATACCACTTGTATGGAATATACAAGTCAGCACATGGCTTCGTCATTGTAAGTCTTCATTGCCTCATTGTGTGTTCACTGTTATGTTAAAGGTGGAACATATTAAAGTGGGTTCGGGTCAAAACAAACAATTTTTAATGGATTGGGCCGGGTTGTGTTGACCAACAAACACTTTTTCTAAATTTTTTAAAACAGTAAATAGCTAATGCACTTATTGCAAAGTCTGCCTAATACAATAATAACTAAATGTTTTCGAATTGAACTATTCAGGAGGTTATATAGAATAAATTACACTCTAGGTAATTTTCAACCCACCCATTTAACTTGGTATTTTTCAGCTATTTTTTATTTAAACTAATTGACCCATTTTGGATAAAAACATAACTCAGATCGACCTGTTTATATGTATATCGATCAAAATGGCCACCTCTAGTTATGTTGCTAGTCTCTAAATTGCCTAATACCTGTATGTATTTTCAGATGTTTATGACAGACTTGTTCAGAAGGGAAAAAAGGCTGGTTTCTTCCAATTGCTCGCAACACAGACTGTCAGTGCTGTATGGCATGTAAGTTCACCTAATTATAGAGAGTGTTGATTGTTTTTCGTGAAAAAGTTATGGATATTTTTCTTTGGTATGTATACTTCAAAAATATAAACCAGCTGTCATAACTATTGGACTTGAAATACACCAAAAATAAGTGGTAGGGGTGTTTGGATGTATTTTTCTGTAAGTGATTATTTGACCTGAAGTATCATATAATTAGGTGCTTAAAGTTAGGGATATTTAGGTAAATTTTATATATATTTCGATAATTAGTTTTCTTACAACTCCTTGTCTTCTTCTCCAAACTGGATTATTATAACCATAACTTAATCACGAATTCGTAATCATAACTTCGTAATTACTTGGCAAATATTTTAAACTGTTGTCCCCCCCCCCCCCCCTCTCTCTGAAAAAGCTTGCTTCTTCTGGAAATTTGACAGTATATATCTGTGGTAACAGGGATTATATCCAGGGTACATCATATTTTTTGTTCAATCAGCTTTGATGATTGCTGGTTCAAGAGGTAATTATTTTGCCTATGCTTTTTAAAATATAAATCAATAATTTTACAGTCTTTCCTTATTGTTTGCATTTGTCGTATGCAGCCATTTACAGATGGCAACAATCTGTCCCTCCGAACTTGGGGCTGCTTAAGAAGATATTTATGCTTGTGAACTTCACTTATACAGTTCTAGTTCTAAACTACTCCTGCGTTGGTTTCATGGTTAGTGTGCTGTCTTTTTTTTTATTTGCCATTTCTACGAAAGGAATAAACAAACAGTAGAGTTTGACCTTTGAGATTGAGCGATTGTTTAAAATTTACCATATTCTCTATGATAAACCAGAGAAAAAAAACAACTTTGGAAACTGTAGATTTGACGGTTATCCTCTAAAATCACCCATTCTTACAAGTTCTGGTCGTTTTCTGGATACTAGCTTAGTACCTCGTGTCCCCGTGTATAAACACGTGGGATTGTTAATATAAATTTTATTCATTTATGATGTAAAACCTTAAACTGTTAAACATATAAATCCATACTAGATTAATTGCCCATGTGATACACGGGTTAGTTTTGAAAAATTATAAACATTAAACATTAATAAAAATTTAATAAAATCTAAAAAATGAATATATAGCAACGCAAATATATTTAAAATTTGTAAATAGTAAGGTAAAAAAATATATAGTAATGCAAGTATATATCTAGATTTACGTCAAACCGATTATCTATTATCATTTAAACGTACTATAGTAATTTCAATCTATATCAATGATATAGTATTGCATTTAAATTACTATTATCATTTAATAAATATATATACATGTACTATATAGTAATTTTACTATAGTTAGTTATATCCAATAAAAATAATTTAGTACACGTATGATTTAAATTATATTGAATTTAAGTAATACTTTATTATCTTATCTTATCTCATATTAAAATTGAATTTGAATAACTCTTATTTATTTAAAGTCAAAATTAAGTTTCAAATTTGACTAATTAAAGTCAAAATTAAGTTTTAATTTTAATCAAAATGAATGGTTAGGATTTAATTTTAACTAAATAAAGGGTTAGGATTTTTTAATTAAATTGATAAAGGTTATTCTTTTATTTATATTTAAAGATATCGATAACAAATCAAGAAACATTCATGAAAATCGGAAGATGAAAAAAGAAAATTGATATACTTACAGATTTGCATTGTTAGTTGTTAGTGGAATTAGGAATTGACAAGAGATCTGATAGTTATTGTTGAAAATTGCACAATAGATTTGCGATAATAGTTGAATCAGGAATTAGGGTTTTGTTGAAGAATGTTTTTGAATGACATGGGATCCGATTAAGAAGGTTGAGTAACCCGTTTCCACTTAAGATCCGCCCCGCTAAAAATTCACGACTTAAGTCTTTTGACGTAAGAAACTCTTCATTCGTTAGCCATTTTATTTTAGAAAATAAAGGGAGATGATTAGTGGGGGAAAAATCTAGCACAAAATTCACGGTTTAAGGCTTTTGACGTGAGAAACTCTTCATTCGTTAGCCTTCTTAGGAAATAAAGGTGGATCATGGATGATTTGTGGGGAAAAAAAATTCTAAAAGTGGATGATGACATTATAACTCATTTTCTTTTAATATATATTAAAGAATTAAAGATTAAAGATGGTAAGAAGAACAATTGTTTGTTGCTTTAAAAAGTCTATCATTCATATTGAAATTTGAGATCAATCTCAATTTCTAAATCCAAACTTAATACGGTTGCTATTATTTAAGTACTAAAATTCTGATTTTTTTTTCGTTTCATTTTGTTCTAGTTCAATGTTATTGCTTTGGTGCAAATAGAAAGTAGTATTCTTGTCATACGTAAAATTGAAATATGTTTACTTGGTCCTAAATTACAAAAACTAAGGATTTGGTGCAGATCTTTTATGCATATTTTCTATTCCTTTTTGCAACAGGTATTAAGTCTACACGAGACACTCACTGCATATGGGAGTGTATACTACATTGGAACTATTATTCCTGTGGCATTGATCCTTCTTGGTAACGTTATTAAAACAAAGCCGGCTAGATCCAAATCACGAAAAGAACAGTGAGAAAATAACATCAACAACAACCATACCAAATCCTGCCCTTGCAAGGTTCGAGGAGATAAGATATAGACAATTATACCTCTACCTGTAGGCAGTGAGAAAAAAGAAACATCATTTTATCCAAGTCTGTTTGTAGCATCATCCTCTTTGTTGACTTAGGGGCTTCTGGAGTTGATCTAGTTCTTTTTCTTTGTGTATTTGAAATCTTGTAGTGTACTATTAATTATCTGATACAGTTGTGGAAAGCGAAAGGGTTTTATCGATACATTATTTCGTGTGGGTGGTTCGTGTTTATTTTTATTTGACAGGCACATTCCTGAAGTAAAAGGTACAGTTTGTTTGTTTGGAATTAAAATACCTACACCTACCTAAGTAGGTGCTTAAATAGTGCATGTTGCTGGTTCTGTTAGTTAGTTTTAATTTTTCTGCAGCAGCCCAGATGATGTTTTTCAACAGAACAATATATATCATTCATGCGCAGCAACTGGTTTATATGACTATTGGTTTCTTTTACTTTTAGTCAAAGATTAAAAAAAAAAAAATCCTACTAGATATTGTTGAGTTAAACATAGAAAACCATTGAACCACAAAAAAATAAAAATAAAAAAGAACACACAAGAAGGGTACGTAAAAGAAATGGAAGCCATTTGACTTTAAGAAAGACTAATAATTATTATAATTAATTTTGATTATACGAATTATTTAAATATCTATAAGTTGTTTTTAATAGGAATTCATTCTGTATGATATTTTTAATTTGTACTTGATTATTTTATAAGTTGGAACTTAATTAGTAATGACTTGATTTTTTAAAGATGTTCTTTTATTACGGAATGTTTAATTATCAAAACAATGTATAAACATCTAATTAATTTGGTCAATGGTTTCTATTTATGTTGATAAAAAGTAAAGTTGTAACTTCAAATTTCGGATTATTGATAGATTACAACATAGAATCAAATGCTTTATAATATATCATAACTAAAACTATTCTTTTTTTTTAAACAATGAAGCTTATCACCTGTTATAAATTTAGACAAACTTTTTTAACATGTGTCTAGCTTTACATATTTTATTATGGTATACAATTAAAGAGTTGTGTTCAATACAGTCTATTTAAAAAACATAGTCCTAAAATTTTAATATTTAATCACAGGTGATTCAGTATACAATCACATGTGATTTGTAAAAATATCACAGGTGAATTACGAAAAATTATGAAAATGTCACTCCGCCCAAATTTTTAAAATTTAATTTGGACCATTGATGACATTGATTCAAAGGGTAAAATTAGTCTCTTAGGACTATGAATTAATTATGAACTATATTGAACATTTTTCAATATAAAGATTAAAAAGAAGTAAAAAAAGTTAAAAATAAAAACTAAGTGGCAAACAGGAAATTCAGAATTTGATGTCGGTAGGATTCAATCCCTCACCACCCCCACAACAAGCGAACTGCTTACCACTCCGCCAAATCCATATATTGTTAACAAAGTTGTAATTTAATATATATTATAGAAGTAGATTTTTTTCTAAATAAATGTATGGTACTATAATTATTTGCCCTAAAAAAATGATATCATGCTGAAAAGTCCCACTTTTTGGGGGCTTATGCAGCGACATTCTTTGTCGTGGTCCAAGGTAGTGAGTAAATGCCAACCTACCTCATTGATTCCGGCTACCAAACCGCTATCGTTTTGAGAGTTTCTGTGAGGACATGGGGCGTCGCTGAAAGATTTTCCAACCAACTTATTAATGCCTCATTAATTCCAGCCATCAAACGACGTCAGTTTTAAGGTTTTGGCGTCGTCGTTAAAGGGTTACCAAGTTTAACCCCTTTCTCAGCCTTTTCTCAACCATTTTCACCATATCTTCTCTTTGTCTCGTGTTTTACTGACTTTCAACCATAACATTTATCCTCATAGAAAAACTAAATTGAAAAGGATAGAAAAATGCTTTCAGCAACGACATTTGCCTCGCTAAAAACTTTATAATTTCTTATAGAAAGACTATAGGTGACAAGAATTTTTCTTGTAAAAACCTTTTTTTCTTGTAGTGTATGCGTTTGTTTAGGTAAATGAATGAACATGAACAATGGTGTCATTCGTTTATTTTTGTTCGTGAATGTTCGTTTACATGTATATGTATACTAGCTTTAAGCCCGTGTTCACACGGGCGTTGCTTTCCATGTTCTCTTTCTAGCGGAGGGAAAAAACAGTTGAGATGGTTAGGCCTGAAGCAGATAACATACAAGTTATTTCACCCGAGTCTTCATATGGTCTAAGAGTCATATGTAATGTTTAAATGACTATAATACCCTTACAAAATATACGATATAAGATAAACTGAGAAAAAGGAAATGCTTGTAAATTCTAAACATAATAACAATAATAATTAATTGAATAATCATTATATCTAGTGTGATTTGTCAACGTTTTATATGTTACCGATTACATCAATTGCAAGTACTCACACTTTGTTACCTACAAAAATTAGTAGTGTTTTCTTCTTAAATAGTACCTTTCTTGAGGAAGAATATTCATTCCTTCCCAGCTCTGGTAACATAGCCGCCAACCACTCTTGGGGTACATTTTTTTTGAAAGTCAAACACACACAACCACTAAACCTACTCGGTTGTCCATAACGTGACCTGAACCCACACCCTTTTAGGAGGAGGCATCACTCCACAACAGCAGATACAGTTGGCCTATATACAAGCCCTTTGATACTCCTGGGTACATACTTTTCTATTCTAAGATCAGGTTATGATATACTTGCTTCTAGCCTTCCTCTGACCCACTCATTTTGCCAATTATTATTATACAAATAATAATAATAATATGCCGTTAGATGCATGTATAGAGATTACATAAAAAAACTGTTAAAGTGTGAATGAAATTATAAGTAGAAAAGAGTGCAATTTCTATAATGTGGCTAATAGCCTCTAGCATTTGCCATAAAATAAAGCAAGATTGCTTATTGACTCAAAAATGTAGACACAGAGAAGAGAAAACAAAAGATATAAATTGAGAAGCAAATAATTAAAAATCACTTGTTGGAAATACACATACACTTGACCAGTGAGAGGACACACTTCTTTTGCTTGCTTTATTTGCATTAACAATATTATAGTCAAGCCAATATCCTATGATAGCGGTAGAGGAGACGAGAAAGATTTTTTAATTTTATTTTTATGTAAGGGAAATAATATGATGAGCTAAAGCACATAAGATTAGAAACTAATTAAGCGAATCAAAGAAAGGTTCTAGAAACATAGAGTAAGAAACAGAACTCTTATTATTTGATTGAGAATTCGATGTCTGTACAAATGAGATGAGAAGCCTTTAAATACGCTACACACGAGTTGGTACCACTGCCGATGATACATAGACCTATTGGATCACACGTCAAGTATTAATTCCGGCAACACATTTAAACGAGAGAGAGAAAAACGCTAAAAGTTGGTTTTGGTGAACCGGGCACAACTGTGCCTAATGGAGGTACGGGCGTGCCTCGCAGCAAGGTACGGGCGTGCCTTGTTAGGCACTACTGTGCTTGACGCTATAATAGCCTATTTATTAAGCTTTCTACGGCTAGTTTATGGGGGTGTCAATTACATTAACTCTAGATCGACCATGGACGTTTCTAGACTGACTTTGGTGGTCTATATAATGTCTTGAAAGTCTAGTTTGCGAAGGTTAGCCACTTTGAATCATACTAGTCTCATATCTTTCTGACTTACACACTTCGAAGGCAATTTAAATTGAGCTTCAATTAAGTTGGTGCATGATAGCCATATTTAGATATATATATATTTTAAACGATATAGCCCGGTATTGTTCGTAAATAAGTTAAAAGATATTTGTTATCTTAAGTTGTTAAATTTCATGTAAAAAAGACGGATATTAAGAAATTTTCAGCAAAAACCGAAGAAACCAAAGAAAATAAGAAAAGTTGTACTCTCCAACACACCTCCACTGTTTTAATCATATATATCTCACTCATACAAACTCGGATTGAGCTAATTCAAGCGACCACCGAACTAGACTCAGAGGGCAACAGTATCACTTTTACGGTCAATGTGTGAAAATACATGATCGCGACGTGACGGGAGTGCTGGTCCAAAAAGATCGCGTATGATTTAACTGCCGCAACACGACAGAAACCCTGACGCGACACGACACGTTAAAAACGTAAAATCTATAAATTCAATCCTATTTTTGACCTAGGGGACATATATGTGATTCTAGGGCTTCAATATGACGATAGAGAGCCTTCAAAAGTGATTTTCAAAGCCTAAGAGAGGATTGTGAGCTCAAGAATTGAGAATCGGAATTAGAGAATCATCGGCTTTCATTCGGTTTCCTTTATTGTCTCTGTTTATCATACTATCTATACTTTGAGGTGTTCTATTTTGATTATGGCTTAAATACCATAGTTATTAATGACTAGTTCGAAGACCAAGAGCGGTCTTATACAAAAAA
>JAUEJL010122499.1:0-11773 GCA_032274825.1 Drosophyllum lusitanicum | reverse complement strand
ATCGTAATTAAATTTTACATTATTTTTAAAGTTGTCATCAATTACTTTTATATGTCAACTAACTTTAATATAAAATTGTTGTAGTTTTCGAGAAAGTCTCACATTGTGTTTTTCTTTCGTCGGTACAAAACAATTATATATTTAAATAAATGAATATAAAATAATAATTTCATAATAACCCGTGTGTTTATACGGGCATTTAAACTAGTTATAATCATACATGTATAACTTGAAATTCATGATGTTTTGAATTTTTTCTAATCATGAGATAAAAACTTAAAAAAAATCGTTTGACTTTTGAAAAAAGATTGGAAGAATTTGAAAATTAGATAAAAACAACGAGTATTATTATAATTATAAAATAAAATTAGATAGATAAAATCGAGTAAAGGCCGACTAGACCGAACCCAACCCAGAAACCAAAATATCAACCAACCACCGATATGATATTCCTCCTCCTCCTCCTCTTTGCCTTTTCCTCTTCCGCCACCGCCGTATCTTCCGTCGTGCGTTAAAATACCGTCCAATCAATTTGAAGCTTTGCGAAATTCGTAACTTTTGATTCAAGGCTTTGAAGGTTGAATCGCGAGTTTCTTTGGTCAGAGGTTTATGCGATACGTCCAGATCTGATTCCGAATCGGTATCTTTTTAATTCTTTCATGATCGATTTGATAAATAATTATCTCGATGAAACCTGTATGTAGGTTTTTGATTGTTTCCATGTGATCGTGCAAATCAATTGGTATTTCTTTATGTCTTTCGTTTAATTAGTTCGTTCGCTGAGAATTACATGTGAATATAAATATTTGATTTGTATCGTGATGATTGAGGATTTTTTGTAGTGTTTTGTTGGTGGTGTATGTATCTGTTTGAATTTCATTATTGTATGGAATAGTTTTGTTGTTTTCTCCTTTGGGACACATTTTTTTATTTTGACGATCAACCATATCTAGGGTTGTTACGTAGTATTTTGCATATGTTTAGGTGGTGCTATTTGTGGTATCTTGATGATGGTGTCTGATGTAGGCAATGAACATCTCTTGTTGGATTTTTTGATCCTCCAAGTAGTTGCATATAGTTCTTGATTGCAGTTGATAAATCGTTAAAAGTATGGGAATAAACTTTTTTGAAATTGATTGATGCATTCATAGGGGCTTGTAACTCTTAAAATGCTATATTTAGGTGGGAGTTCTTTGAAAAGCTATATAAAGTACCTAACATATGTCTTGTTATTGCTAATCTAGCTCATTTAGAGAGGCTTATAACTCTTAATATGCAATATTTCATCTGTCTGCCAAGGGCAACGATTTCATGTTTGGATAATGGTCCATGATTGCTTCCAACTATTAGATGAATCAAATAGAAGTTGTGTGGTTCAAGTGTACAGCTCTGTCCATGTTAGGGTTATGATTCGTCCTTCTTTTCAATCAAAGATGCATTAAATATTTGCTATTGAACTTCATTTATACAAACGAGAAACATTGTGCAATCTTGTCTTAAAACAATAAATTGTAATCAGTAATCTTAGGATCTAGGGTATGCAGTTGCCCACTACCTTTGCCTAAATCAATCTAAGGATTAAATTTGCTTCGTTGATGCATCTTCTTTTATGGAAGGTACATGTTGAAACCTTTCTTGTGATTCTGATTTTTTTCATATGCATCAGGTATGCTATTACACCCTTAGTTCATGGGAACCTTGGATATGAATAGTTATGAACTTATAATGAACCTTTACATTAGCCTTTTATTTAATGATTTTTAATTTTTTAAAGCAGTTTTCAAAGTAAGGCATGAGCTATATTGTTTGAATTATTTTCTGAGGAGCAAATCAAGTTTTGTCCTAGGACCACTGACCACTCTAAATTGTATACATAACTAGGGTTTTTTAGGTATGTAACCATAAGGAATGTAGGATTTGTTATACAACTGATATACCTTATGCATCACATCAACAGGACGATTGCATCAAGTGATTAAGTGTTGTTGGGAGAAAAAGTATCAACCCAGTAACTTGATTTGGAAGACATTTAATCAATTCTATAATAATACGTTGTTGATATTTACGTAAGAGAATTAAAATCCACACAAGGCTTAAGGAACAAGAAAGCTGTTAAACCTAATTGTATTGTTCTCAAACTTCATGGTTTATAACCTTATATAGAAATTAAACAAAATTAGGTTGCCTTATTATTTTTGTCCCCTACCACATGACATCTAATAGTTTGTCATATCTGCATTGATGTCTTAATGAATCTGACAGCTACTTGTTCTCTACTCGAAATCTTTAACCGGATAATACTACTTATTATTATATAGTTGTAATTTCATGATTTGGTTTGTTGAGCGACTTTGGAAACTTTGACTTAGGGGTATTGTTTGAGATGATATTGATTGATGAGTAAATGTGATGGTGTTGTTTATCTCAGATCTTTTGGAGCCAAGTTTTGTCACGCTTGTTAGATGGACAATGACTATTCCAATGAATAACACTTTGACCAATCCTTCAAGGGAGCGTGCTCAACGCCTTTTCAATAAGGTATTGATGATGAGTGATGCTTACTTGATATAGTTTATATTATTCACTGTATGTGTGACTGTAAGTGGTTTTCAACGAAGTTGGTTGAATAATGGAGTGTTTGCGTTACTAAACTTATTGGGCTAATGCTTGTTGGCATATTGGTTTATTTTTATGAACTAATAATCTATTTTTGAGTCTTTGGTTTACCTTATACAGAGGAGTCTGGATAGCGTATGTTGGTATAATACCCTAAGAATAAGCAAGCTATTTTCAAATGGCTTGTTTTCTTAAAAATAAGCTCATAAGCCTAAACCCATAAGCTAAACCAAGTGCTTGTTCTTTTAAAAGCCCAAAACTAAACTCATATGCGTATAAGCCTTAAAAATAAGCTAATTCATACACTCTTTAAGCAGTTACGGTTTAGTGGCTTTCTAGAATTAGTATCGAGTAAAAAACATTATTTGGAGAGCATCCTTTGTGATATATCTGAATAACCAAGACATACCATTTTAACCTTATAAATTTTAAATAAATTGTTGTATTATTAAGGACGACAAATGTTGAATAACATATGTTTCAATTCTTAATACTAAAATTGTGTGAAGCTAACAAACTTACAAACATATTATATTGTGATGTGAAGCCACAAATTAATAGATGTTGGTGAACAGTTATGATGACGATATCTTTTTGCAATCCATAAAATAATTTTCAAGTTTATAAAACATGCAAGATTTTTCAAATATGTACATACTCGGGGAAGTAAATGCGAAATTGAAATTTGGGTAACTTTATATCTGTTATTTTGACTTGTAATCTCATGTATTTCTTTCTTCTAGAATGCTGAACTGGAAGTTAAACGTAGAAAAGCAGCACAAGCAAAAATTCCATCTGATCCAACTGCATGGCAACGAATACGAGAAAATTACGAATCAATTCTTCTTGAAGACCATGCATTCTCTGAACAACACGACATTGAATACGCTTTATGGCAGTTACATTACAAACGTATCGAGGAATTACGGGCACACTTTACTGCAGCACAAAATGCTAAAAATCCTGATCGAATCATCAAAATCCGTTCCCAATTTAAAACTTTCCTCTCAGAAGCTACTGGATTTTATCATGATTTGATGGTGAAAATTAGCGCAAAATATGGTTTATCTCTTGGTTATATGTTAGATGATTCTGGAAAAGGTGGAGATAAATCTATTGATGTGAAGAAAGGTTTGCTGTCATGTCATCGATCTTTTATATACTTAGGGGATCTTGCTCGTTATAAAGGGTTGTATGGTGAAGGTGATTCAAAAGCACGAGATTTTGATGCTGCATTGAGTTATTATAAGCAGGCCGCTACCCTCTGGCCTTCTAGTGGCAATCCTCATCATCAGGTTTGTCGTCTTTATAGTTACTGGTTTTTTTTCAGTTTTATTTTTTCTTTATTTTAGTTTTTTTAAAGAATGGAAGTAAGGGAAAGGAAATAAGTGGAAAAAAAGCCTTGTTCTCTTGAGGAGGCTCTTTTAAACAAGAGTAAGTGAAGGAAAGGAGAGGAACCATTTGTGATCTTTTGTAATGATAAAACTGCCTTATTTTATAAATTTAACGAAGACCATTTAAATACATGTAGAGGGCATAATTGTAAAATTATCTCAAGAACACATATACGCCCTGTTTTCGAGTTTTTTAAAGGTGGCAAAGAAAAGGATTTCTAAGGAAACTATAAGAAAGTGTGTTCTCTAGATTTTTTTAAGAAAGAAAGGAGGGATTAGTTTCACCAATTTCCCCCTCCAAAGCATTTGCCCAAGTTTGGGCTGATTAGGAAGGAAACCATGCAAAATACCCATATTATCCTCGATTGTTCCGCTTCTCCATCGTTTACTCAAGTAAAACCCTGTTTCACCTTCATCATTTGTCTATCTTTCATTGACCACTATACCAGTTTTTTTCTGCAATATCTTCTTCATACCTGCCTCCACTTATGTTTTTTCTTTTTTTTCTGTGATTCTGCTTCACACAGTGCTATGTACTGTGAGTTTGCTGTAAGATAAATGCATGTTTTACTAGTAATGGTGGTGTCGTGGTGATGATAGATGAAGTATGTAATTTATTAATTCATCACATCACTAATTTGGAATATTAACACCCACTGTATATGAGTTTTTTTCCTGCTATTATTGTTTCATAACACAAGATAATAAGTATGATTTTAAGTTATTCTATCAAAATCATTCAATCAGAGCTCTATAAAAAGTATGTGTTTATTATGCTGTTGAAGTTTTGAAGAAAATGTAAAAGAATAGATTTTACTTTGATTTTTCTTTACCTTAACCAAAAATGGACAAAAATGTAAAAATGTCATTTTTCTTTCCTTGCGACTTGAGAACACAACCTTCCTTCCATTTCCTTTCCTTTGAACTCAAGAACACACTTGATTGAACTCCCCCCCCTCCCTCTTTCATTTTTTTCCTGCCCTTCCCTTCCCTTCCCTTAATTTTAAAACTCGAGAATGGAGTGGTAAGGTCACATTTTCTTTCTTTCTTTTTTTTCCATCTCGAGAACAAGAATAAAATTATAAGCTTCTTTTTTCTTCTTTCTTTTCATTTGGAACTCAAGAACAAAGTGTTAGTTTTCTATATGGACTAATATCTTGTATTTTCAGCTTGCTATTGTGGCTTCTTATTCTGGAGATGAACTGCTGGCTGTTTACCGTTATTTTCGAAGTTTAGCAGTTGATACGCCTTTTACTACTGCACGAGACAATTTGATCATTGCGTTTGAAAAGGTATCTGTTTGCAAATTGTAACAATAATAAATAAAACAAAATATATTATTTTCATTTTATCCAGTTATATGGATGCATCTAATGGAAAAAGATACAAAACATGCGAGCCTTGTAAATTTGTTTTTTAATAAAATGAATTGACAGAATAATAATTTAAGTCTTTCTTTTTTTCCCTTATTACATTTGGCAGAATCGTCAAAGCTATTGTCATTTGCTTGAGGATTCAAAACCTGCACCTGCCAAGAAGTTACCTGCACGTATGAATTGGAAAGGAAGAAACAGAGGTGAAATACGGGCATCTGTAAAAGATAGGAAAACAGAACCAAATAATCTTGTGGAAAAGGAACCTACCGTCCCTGAAACTCTTAAAGCCTTCAGCATTCGATTTGTTAGGCTTAATGGCATTCTTTTTACTCGCACAAGGTATATCTTTGTAAATAATCTGGTTTCAGTTACAATTATTATTAGAGTTGGCAAAATGGTTGGCTCGAGTAGGTTGGGTAGTTGGTTCATGTCAGAATGAAAAATACGAATACAAGTCAAAATGGGTCGGGGTTGGTTGACCCACAAACATGTTTTCTACTTCTTTTTCTTACATATAACAATGAATGAATGTATCAAACACGATTACGAGATTAGAATAACATAATTTCATTGATTAAAGTACTTTTAAGAGTTTGAAAACATTTAAATACAACACAGTCCATTCTAACCAAAAGTTTAGAGTTCACTTACTTGAGCCGCTGGAACGTAAAATATAGCCTGAATCAATCATTGTCAGATTGGGTTGGCCCACAATCAATTTTTTCTTTTTCATGAATATTGTACATAATAAATAAATGTTCTAAATATCATTTAAACCGCATACACAAATATGATAATTCGTTTTCATTAAATAAAGCAATTACACACACTTTGGGTCACTTTCAACTGATTTTGCCCATTCCATGACCAGCTTGTTAGAGTTTACCTATTTGATCTTTTAGAGGTATACACCTGAATCACTCAATCTACTTGCCACTGTTTTTATTGTAGCTCCACTAACTTAATTCTGTGATACCATTTATAGCTTGGAGACATTTGAAGAAGTTTTCTCGGTAGCCCGGACTGATTTTCTTCAGCTATTATCTTCTGGGCAAGATGAGGTGTTCAGCTTTGGTTCAGATTTTAGTGTGTGTGAACTCTTCATTACTAGATTCGTAGCAATCATGATATTCACCGTCTACAATGCAAACAAAGAAACTGAAAATCAATCATACACAGAGATTCTTCAACGTTCTGTTGTGCTTCAAAACGCGTTTACTGCTGTATTTGATTTCATGGCACTCCTAGTGGACAGATGCTTCCAACTGAACCATCCTTCCGGAAGCTTCTTACTTCCTGGCATCATGATTTTTGTTGAATGGCTGGCCTGTTGTGAGGGTGTTGTTGTCACCAATGAAATCGATGAGAAACAAGCAGCATCAAGGTCCCTTTTCTGGAACAATTTCGTGTTGTTTCTGAACAAGATTATGTTATCAAGCGGGTCCGACGAGAGTGAAGACGAAACGTGTTTTTTCAACATGAGTAAGTATGATGAATGTGAAACAGAAAATCGTCTTGCGTTGCCTGAAGACATTGAGTTAAGGGGTTTTCTTCCTCTTGTCCCTGCTCACCTGATTCTCGATTTTTCTAGAACATATAGTTTTGAAAGTGATGGAAGTAAAGAAAAGAGTGCACGGGTGCAGCGAATTATAGCAGCTGGAAAAGCTCTTGCTACAAACATTCGAGTTGGACAAGAAAAAATCTATTTTGATTCAAAATCTAATAGATTTTTTTACGGTGTGGAGCCACACAATGTCAATGATGTTCAAAATATAAACATGACAGGCCAAGAAATCAATGAAGAAGTTGAAGATGACGATGAAGACGAGGTTATTGTTTTCAAGCCCACTATGCCCGAGAGGTTTACTGATGAATTTTCTATAAAGCTGAAGTCATCTGAGGTTGTCAATGGCAGTAATTCCTTGATGTCACATGGTGATTTTCCATTAGAGCCGCCTGCATCTTCTATTAATGGAAATACACAGTATTTGCAATTTGCGCAACCAAACACGTCAAAATGGATGATGGGTAGCGAAGAATTTATTGAAAACGGTTTTCCAAATCTCAGTTTATTGGGGAACGGGTTTCCTACAAGACCCGAGTGGGATATAAATTTAGGAATCTTGAAGTCTGGTTCATTTCAGGATCCTCCTACTATGATACCATCCAAGTTTGATTCTGTTATGACTTCGGTATCTAATTTTGACAGTGTTTCTTCCAAGACCAAATTTCATAAGAGCCCGGTAAGCCGGCCTGTTAGGCATATTGGCCCGCCACCTGGCTTTAACACTGCTGCTCCTAAATGTGCGGTTGAAAATCCGGTTTTGGATGATTATAGCTGGCTAGATGGGTACCAGTTGCCCTATACAGCATATAGTGATGGATTTGGTAACTTGCCACAACCAAACAAGCTTTTGAACACAAACAAGACCTCTTCGGGAATGGAATGCTTTCCATTCCCAGGTAAACAGTTTTCCACAGTGTCGGGTGACATTGGAATTGGGAATGGATGGCTTGTTAATCAGATTCCAGAACATTCGAGCCTTTACCATGAATCAGTTAAAAAGAATAATGAACAGTTTATTGCAGTCCCTCAGCAATATCAAGGACAATCGTTGTGGGAAGGTCGTTTCTTTGTGTGAGATGCTTTGGAGCATAGATGGTAAGAAAAATGTGGCTTTAAAAAAATGTTTTTATTTTTGAGTAAAAGGTATGAAAGTGTTATTTGTTTGTTAACGTGTGTGTTAGGTTTTGAACAATCTACTAAGGTGGATGATGTGGAGTGGCCTGGTATGACCAGTTCAGCCATCAGATATGGAGTTTGGCTGATGTTTAAAGCTTTTTTTAATGGAGCATCATGCATGGATGGTTTTGGATTATTGCAGGCACCTGACTGGTCCATAGGTCTCTCTCTCTCTCTCTAGCCTGCATCTGTGTTTTTTTCAAGTTCTTTTAAATTTCAGTCATATTCCTGTCCTGAAAAATTTACTACAAAAAGATGAAAATACCCTTTCGCCTTGGAATTTAATAGATGGTTTAATATTTATGCTTGAAGAAAATTTTTATTTGATTATGGCCCCATATTTTGACAAATCGTAAATCAAAATTGCAAGTTCAGTGAATCAAAGTCTTTCTTAGGGTTATTTAGCTTCTCTGCTAAGCCTATATATTGTTTCTAACTCGTGTTTAATGAATTAAAAACTGACTAGTAATTCATTTATTGTTATTTAGGCAGGTGCTAAGCCTATATATTTTCGTTCTTTATGCAGGTGCCGAGTTTTCCGTTTTGAATGAATGAATGAAACTGTTGGTGAGAAACGAGAGACGTGCAGGAATTGGGAAGTTGTCGGCTGGCTTTTGGGGCTATAATAGCAACTGGAAAAATATGTGAGAGGTGGTTGAGAAATGTTGAATGATACTTGGTAGCTTATCCTGCTTTTAAGGTATTTTTCTTAAAGGAAGATAAACGTTAGAAATCAAGCGTGTGTTAGGGAAATTTATCTTTCAATATATGTGTTGCGAGAGGGTTTGAAGTTGGTTATCCTCACGTTTTACGCGAGCTATTGTTCTTTTCTTTTTCCTTTTTATTTTTAGTTTAAAGATTACTAAGAGAGGTTTGATCTATGGAATAAGTGAGGTTTCATGACTATATATCACTTAAGATGGTTAAGATTGATTGATGTTTGTATTATTATCTAGTTTGCTTGCTGAGCTTTTTACAAATTATTGGGGGTGAACTGGACCTTGAGCATTTATAGATTTTTTTTTTTCATCTACTTTTTAATACACGAGGAGGGAGTGGTCTTTTTAAGAGGATAAAAATTGTTTTCTTACATCTTTACCTCAAACGGAAATTTTGTAAGGTTTGTTAAGAAAAGATTGTTTAGAACCACCACGACTCTGTTCTATGATGGCGACCTTTGAAGAGAGATTGACAGAATGATGAATGGTTTGACCTTCAAATTTGGGTAGTTGATCTTCAACAATGCGATGCGACCTTCGAATAATGTAACCTTGAATCGAGAGAGATGTTGCCTTCTAACTGAAAGCAAGCTTTTCAAACCAAATGATGTGAAGATGAGACTGTCGAAACCATGATTAGATGGGACCTCCGAAAATGGTAGTGTTTGACTAAGGTCGCATGAAATATCTAAAGTAGTGATATCTTTACCTCTTCTAAGACAGAGGAAAATAACGGTAAAAAGTTTTTTTTTTTTTTTTTGCAATATGTAAAAACACGTACAATAGAAAGCTCTTATTTGAAAAAAAAATAAAAATACTACCTTAGTAATGCTATTGTACACTTCAATCAGGGCTGGTCAAATTAATTTTGGGTTTGGGCAAGAATTTAAAAGGCACCCTTAAAAAAAATTCAAATAAATAGAAATAACTTCATTTTCATTAGTTTTAGTATCATTCAATTTAACTTCATTGCTCTTCATGTTAGTATCATTTAGATCAACTTCATTATCATTTATGTTACTATTATTTAAATCAACTTCATTTCCATTCATGTTAGTGTAGCTCAAGTTATCTTTCTTTTTTTTGACTATGTGGTATTTTTTAGGATACATAGTGTAAGTAGACTACCTAGTAAACAACTATGAACTATCTAATTTTTTTGAACAACCAAAAACAGAATTTTATCCAAGCAACTCACCCAACATACACAGCCTTATACAAACTCCTTCAAAATCGATACCGCAATCATAACCCAAAGATTGATACATATGAAGAAGTTATAGGAGCACAAATACTTACACACATGAAAGCTCACAAAACAAATAAAACCTTCTACAATAACCTCCATGATCGGGATTATGTAGGTGTTGGTTTTTATACTCAAGTATAACTAGGAATCAAATTCCCAAACTAAACCCGAGGCTGCTAAATTAAATGCAAATGCAATTACAAAACAGTAACAAAAATATCACATAATCACAATGTAATAAACTATAAAAGTATCACGGATTCACAATTCAACAAAGTACGAAGTATCACATATTCTAAAGATTCACAATGCAAATATGCAAAATACCAAATAGTAAATAGAAATCAAAATATCAAAGATTCAATTATTCAAAGTATCAAATAGTGAAATAAAAATAAACAAGGGTTAAGGAGTGTTTTGTAACATCCTCGATTTGGGCCTAGTTGTAATTTGTATGTACGTGTATGTAAATTAGTAGAATATGTAAATATTCCAAGTTGTATGTATGTATTAAGTTGCTTGAATAAAGTTGTGTTTAAAGAGATATATATATATATATATATATATATATATATATATATAATTGTGTGTTAATTGTTAATTTAAATATATATATGTATTGGAAAAGAGAATGTAATTAGAAGAATAAAGAAAAGAAAGAAAATCCAGAGGCGGTTGCCTCTGGATAAGGATTTATATATATATATGTTTAAGAAATTGACTAAGTTAGTCAAAGTTGATAAAGTGAAACACATACAAACACACATTAGTTCTCTCCCTCGTGAGTTCTTGAAAGCAAGAAGTTGGAAGATTTGAAGTTGTAAAATCAAGCCAAGGTTAGCATGATGTTGGTTTTAAAGTTTAAATATGATTAGTAATAGTTGTGTGTGTGTTTTGTTGCTGGAAATCCAGGTGGGTGTGAAGAACTCCATTGACAAGGAAAGCTTACTTGATAAGTGGGTTTTGTATGTTTGATGGTTTTTAATTGGATTTGATGAGTTTATGAAGGTTGTACAGATGTTATATGATGTTTAAAGAGGTTTTTAAAGTGAAAAAGGCAAGTTTAAGAATCTAGAAAATGAAAAGTTAAAGAAATAAGTCGGCTAAATGATGAACAAGAAGAAGATGAAGTGGAGGTCTGCACGCGACGCGACGCGTTCCCGCTTATGTCGTGCGACCTTTGTACTTGATCCGATTTTTGGTTCATCCGACTTTTTAAGCCCATCCGACATTTGATCCGACCTTTTGGTCCGACTTTCGGTCCGACTTTCGGGTGATCCGATTGTTGGGTGATCCGACTTTCAATCCATGCGACTTTCGCATGAAGAACGCGACACGACGCGTCCAGTTCTGGGATGCGACGCGTCGGGTGAAAATAAAAAAAGTTCATTTTTTTGATACTAAGTGTTTTCAAGGCACATGTTGTGCTGATTCATGTGAGATTATAATAAGTGGTCTATGAACATTAGAAGGGTCTTGTAAGGGTTCTAGTAATAGAATCTCATATGTGTAAACGCTTAACGTGAATAATGATGATTTTAGGTGGACTTGTCGAGTTAGCTGAACCGGAGTTAAAGTAATCAGTGTTATAAGCTACTTAGGTGAGTACCGGCTTTCATAAGTCTCAATAGAGGGAGACTTGCTTGCTGATTGATTGTATGTGATACAAAGATGTT
>JAUEJL010122488.1:0-11773 GCA_032274825.1 Drosophyllum lusitanicum | reverse complement strand
TCTAAATTAGCTATACATAAGACAATATAACAACATTAAATATTAATTTAATTGTGATGATTCTTGTGTCGTGATATGTTCGACACTTATTTACCTTGGTAAGAAAAACGAAAGAAAACTTAATTGTTCTACACACTATGAAATAAAAAAAAATATGAAAGACGAACTTTTAGGAAATAGATTCATTTTCCAATATATACATGTCTTCTATTGTGTCGTCTAGTCTGCATCATATTCTCACCTACATCAGCAATTGCATTAAACCACTTTGGTCTTCCAGTTGACAACATGAGATATCCCATCACAAATCCAATTAGGGTTCCGCATCCATATCCTAACATCACCACTTCCCATATAAACCAACTCTCTGAATCTCCACCAACTTCAAGTTGTGAGAAACTTGGATGTTCACAATGCTTAGGCAATGGAAATCCACAAAGTTTCAGGTTCCCATCAAATGAGGTAGTAAATGTGCTGAATTGTGTTCCTTGTGGAATACGCCCAACAAGATGGTTTTGTGAAAGATTTAAGAATTCAAGAAACGTCAAGTCTGCAAGACTTTGAGGAATCTCTCCAATGAGTTTGTTACAAGATAAGTCAAGTGATTCGATTTGTTGAAGATTGCCTAGAGAATGTGGGATTTGGCCGGTAAGGGTGTTGTGGGATAAGTCAAGCACAATGAGTGAATTAAGACTTCCAATGACGTCAGGAATCTCATTTTCAAATCTGTTGTAAGATAGATCAACAATCGTGTAGTCCACTAAAATTTTTGACAAGGTTTGCGACAAACCTTTCACTACAACAGTAACAGAGTAGTATTTGTCCAAGAGCTTCATGTATTCAGGCTTTGTTCCCCCCTTCCCAATGTTCTTCAATATCTCTTGAAAATCTCCAAATTTTTTCTGGGGAATAGAGCCTACAAACCTATTGTGAGATAAGTCGAGGACTCGTAGACTTGGAAATGGGATTTCATTCGTAGAAGAGAATTCAACTAGACCATGAAATTTGTTTGATTTGAGGACTAGCACCTGTAGCATTGGAAGATCTCCTAAACAGGTAGGGAATGTTCCATTCAAGTGATTGTTTCCCAAATCAATTACTTTCAAGAATTGACATTTGGAGAAGGATCTTGGCACCTCTCCTTGTAACTGATTTCCCTTCAAGATAAGTCCATCCAATTGACAATCTTCATATGCATCAGGAATATTTCCATGAAAATGATTGTTCCCGAGATCTACCATCACAGCATAGGAGATGATATTTCCAAAGCATCGTGGGATAACTCCACTAAAGCTATTACTGGACACATCCAACATATATGGATTGCTCATATTGCAAATTAGTAAAGGAAATGAACCTGTCATAAAGTTATGTGATAGATTCAAATATTGCAATTGATCTCCTAACTCTCCTGCCCAATTAGGAATGTGCCCATTGATTTCGTTGTTTGAAAGATCTAAATAATTAAGATTTTTCATTGCTCGAATAGATTCTGGAAACGCTTGTAGCTTGCAAGAGGCCAAACGTATGTCAAAAAAATCGGGGTTTGCATACCGATATGCGCTATTGTACACAACAGATAAGCCACTGTACGAGAGATGGAGGGTTTCAAGGTTAATGAGGTTTGATAACAATGTATCCAACTCCCATGTACCTATGAAGTTGTTAAATGAAAGGTCAAGGTATGTGAGGTTGATTAACTTTTGAAATGATCTAGTCATGAGGCCTTGATCAAGCACGTCAATCTTGCCAACAAGTTGATTGTAACCGAGTTTTAACTGCTTTAATGATCGACAGGTGAATAACTCAATTGGTAGGCTTCCACTGAACATGTTATTATCAAGAAAGATACTTTCTACCAAGGGTAGAGTAAACAACCAAGTAGGCAATGTGCCGTTAAACATGTTATCTGATAAATATAAGTGGGTAAGGCTAAGTTTACCTAAGAAATTGGGTACGGGCCCCATGAAACCACACTTAGAAAGTTGCAAAGTATTCAAGGATTTGAGATGGCCAATGGAGTTGGGTATATATCCTGATAACTTAGTGTTCGAGAGATCCAAGTTATTCAAAGACTCGAGATGGCCAATGGAATTAGGTATCTTTCCTGACAAGTTTGTGTGTGAAAGATCCAAGTTATTCAAAGACTTGAGACTGCCGATTAAGTTGGGTATCTCTCCTGCTAACTCTGTGGACGAGAGGTACAATTCATTCAAAGACTTAAGATGGCCAATTGAATCGGGTATCTTTCCAGATAAGCCGGTCTCTGCCAGACTTAACCAATTGAGAGGAACGCTAGTGATGTTAATTTCTGGCAATGAACCGGTGAGGCCATAGTTGTATGACAAGTCAAGTTTTTCTAGAAATGGATGATTGAAGATGTTAGCAGGAAGTATCCCTACTAATCCGGTGTGACGAAGATTGAGTAATTTCAAAGAGGATGAGATATTAATATTGGTTGGTAAAACCAACGAGATATTAATACCTCCAAGTGACAACTCTTTTAAGCAGGTACAATTTTGAATGATATTATTGAACACATTAGGATCAAGTCTGAAATCAAACCAATTCCAAGAGAGATCAAGAGAAATTAGTTTTGGAAGAAACGAGATTTCCGAAGGAATTTGGCCTGTAAATCTACAAAAAGAGACGTTAAGATGTGTGAGACTATTAGCATACCTGCTAATTTCATTTGAAAGGCGGGAATCACTGAAATCATTGTATGCAAGATTCAGCCTTTGAAGGCGAGGAAGGTGGAAGAGGGTTGTGTTTGGATGGATGGCACCGTGTAGCATGCCACAACTAAGGTCCACATCGATAACATCACCGGTGAAATGATCACAAGTGATCCTATCCCAAAGGCAACAATCTGTACTAGAGTTCCAAGTCATCATGAAAGGATAATGACGAGAACCGAGACGATCTTGACATAAGGGACCATAAACACTGGACGCATCGTTGATGGAGAAAAGGTTTTGTTTAAACAGAAGCAAAGCAACACTTTGTTCAGTAGAGCATCTATGACTGTTATTCGACAAAGTTAAAGTAGAGGAAGAAGCAAAAGAGAAGGAAAATTGAAGAAGAAAGGACAGGAGCAACTTTAGGTTGTTCATTTTCTTTATTTGCATTTATGGGTCTACTTACTCCATAATATAAGCATTCACACATGTTATAGATATTACTATAGATATGATGACCAGTAGTACATTTTGCTTCAAGTTGCTTACAAATATCATCAATATGGTCAGCCTCTCCCCCACCTTGGGGGCCATTGACCCAACCTGATGCAATATATAGTAGAATTACAGCTAGCAAGCGACATTACCGGGTAATTTAGGAGGTTTAAGGAGCACGGAAATTTGTGGAAGATCGAGGGCACAGCTGGGGTGGATTGAACCTGTGGAGCACGGCACAGAGACGCATGCATCAATACATAGTATCATCACCATTTATTCAAGTGTTGAAAAGATAAATTAAATGTGAGATTAATTACTGGTTGGTTGCTACATTTAATATTCTTGTCTACTTGTGAAAACTTAATACCCGGCCAACCTTAAATTGATATAACAAGCGACTTTGTACGTTACCAAATTAAGGGTTGTAGCCAATGTTTTAAAACCCGGGTTTTTAGTTGACCCGGGCTCATCACCGGGTCACGGGTCAACCGGTTCAACCCGGTTTTCAGAATTTTATATTTTTTAAAATATATATACATATTTATTTATATATATGTATGTATATAAGCTTGGAAACAATTCTTAGTCTGTTAAGAAACTAAATAATCTATTAAGCATAAAATGAAATTCTATTGATAGGGTTATGTGAACTCAATGGAGGTTTCTGCTTGAATGACAGTCGCATGTCGAAGATGACAGAGGGCAGGAGTTGCTGTCGACTGTCGAGGGGTTCAGAACTCATTTTTAGGGTTTATGTCGAATGAGGGTTTCAAAGTATCGACTGTTGAGATGACTAAATCGCTAAACTTTTATGTTTTAAAAAAATATTAAAATGAAAAATAATAAAACCGGGTCAAACCGGGTCGACCGGTTCAATCATAAACCCGGACGGGTCAATGCGGGCCAGAAATGACCAAAAACCCGGTGTACATTGACCCGGTCTCCTCACCGGGTCACGGGTCAACCGGTCGGACCGGCCGGGTCAACCCGGGTTTTAAAACATTGGTTTACCCCCTTTTCTCTAGGTGCCATCTTAATTAAAGAAACTCGAGGCAACATAGCATTGTTTATTCATGTGTAAATTGAATTTAAGTTTTTATAATGAGTTTTTAGTTAATAAAACTAATTGCCTTTTTTAATAAACGACAGATGATTTTTCACTGAAGATATTGATTATCCCACATAACTACACAAGTTACAATACCTTTGCTAGTATACAAGTTAACGAAACATTAATCAATTACCTCTCTTTTAAAAAAAAGTGATCGAGTTCGAATAGATATATACCTAACTTAAATAAAGGATCATTTTTTTTCTAGAAGCTATATAAAAAACGAAATAAAGAAAAGTGAAAATGAAATTGAGAGTAGACGAATTTAGTCAAAAGTAGCGAAATTAGAAAAAATACATCTTGAAACTGAAATATATAACGAATTCTTGTCTGTTGTCTATTTGAGAAACTCGAAACCATTTCGTCTTTGAGAATTCGGGTGTCAATGGAGTGATTGGTTGAAGATGTTAAAATATAAAATACCTTTCGTAGGGGTGTTATTTTAGTATTTACTAGGTTAAATACCCCTGTGATACACGAGTTGGTTTAAAAATAATAAATATCAAACATTAATAAAAAGATATTATGTAATTATAAAAAATGAATTAAATGAGAATTAAAAAAATGACGACAAACAGCATCAACACTTACGTCACGGTGGAAACATCGACACTTATATGTATATGTATGTATAATATAGGTGGGGAGTTATTGGTAAGGATGGTTAGGTCTTCGTTTTCATATTTGTCATGTGAACTTCACACTAAATGTGACATCCATTTCTCACATGACATGTCTCTTCTCTTTTCCCTTTGAATTCTAATCTAATAATTAAGAACAAAGACTTGATAACAAATCCTTAAAAATTAATTAATATATTTAAACAATTAATCGAATATAGTGTTGTTTATAAAGACAGGTTTCATGATCTATTACTTGATTGGCTATAGGATAATCAAAGTGATTTTAACTTGGATCGTTAGTATTCAGTGAAACTATTTCTTCACTCGAGAATAAAGATCGGTTGTTAGCATTCTACCTCCCCAATACTCTAGTTAAATGAGATTGTGTATGATTGTAAATCATAACGATCCTTTTACTATTCAAACGTGTTAAACAAGGAGTCTATAATAAGCTCGAATCACTCGTGCATGATTTACGAGTCGAAAAAATGAAAAATAGTTTTAAATGTCACAAAATAAGTCAATCTTAAATAATCTATAAACAAAACTTATAAAGTTTCAAGAAACATGGGTTAAGTCTCACTTATAAGTTTATTCAACTCAAATTTTATTATATGTATATAAAAGTCATGAACAAACTGATGCAAGCATGTGAGAAATCTGAGTCACAAGTTGAGGCATCCATGTTCTCTTTGTTTATAAATCTTGGCATCATGTCCCATGCCTTGATACTTAATAATTACTACATAAATATATATATATATATATATATATATATTCTCTTGATCTACAATAAGTATATGTATATGTAAGTAAACAATTTCCTCACTATGAATAAAAGAATATACTCTAGATTCATGCACCTTGGAATTCATAAATTAATGCTCTCAAGTTCCTATTGGTTTTTATTATTTATTTATTAATATTAATAATAATATTATTATTATTATTGATGGGTGTTATATTTGTACGAGGTGAATAAAAAAATAAAGACCTGATTGTAGATTTTAATAAGAATTGCATGATAAAAATCCAACAAGATGAAGGTAAATCTATAAAGATGATAATTACATGTAGTGGTGTTTTGGAGAATATGGACAAAAACTCAGATATCATTGCAGAAATTCAAGAAGAAATGACCAAGTTTATACGTACATAATAATCATTTGTACATAAATTTATAATTAAATTTTTTTTATTCACATGTTTAAAAGTATAATTATCCAACTAAACACTTTTTGTTGTGTAATTATTGTATACAAATCACCACTCTAACTAGAATATAAACACAATTTTAGAAGTGTATTAGACTATTAGTAGAGATTCGCACAGAGTAACAGATAATTAATTTATTTTAATTCATTAACGAGTCATTAAAAGAAATTCGTAAATATTTATACATTCAGATTATATAGATTATTCGGGTTTATGAGTTCTACTTTGATTAAAATAGAGTTTGAGCTCTGAGTAAGCTCTTGCCTTAATTCACTTAATTATATGTATTTTTTAGTACTTAAAATTAAAATATTTTAATCATATTTAAGAAGACCCCACACACATCACAACGAAAGTCTATGGTTCAAAGGTGGAGATCAACTAATAATCATCTTATTGAGTAACTTCAACAGGAATTACACAAGGTTACACTCAAATCTTACCATTCATAGTTCCAAAGAAGTACAAATCTCTCAACAATAAACTTACTCCCAAAAATCATATATTTTACATCTTACAAATGAAACAAAAACTTGATTCAAAAGATTAAACTTTAATGCTTGGCGAATCTCTGAAGAACTTCAAAGTAATCAGGAAATGTCTTACGAGTGCAAGCAGGATCCTTGATGGTGACCGGAACATCAGCACAGGCAGCAAGAGAGAAAGCCATGGCCATCCTGTGATCATCATACGTGTCTATTGCTGTCACGTTCAACTTCTCGGGTGGAGTGATGACACAGTAGTCAGGACCTTCTTCAACTGTCGCTCCCAACTGAAATGTTTTTGACCAATTTATAAGGGTTGAGATGAGTAAAAGTAGAGGTAGGAAGATGGGGTAACAGGCCAACAGGTTCAAATTGAATACATGTCGACTTTTAGTACAGGCCGGGTCAGTCAGATTGACCCACAAATACTTTTTGGTCCATCTCTTTTAATAAATAACCAACGCCTTAAATATGATTACAAAAACAATACTAAGACAGTTATAATCTATATCTTTTGAACAAAACAGTTTATGAGGATGTATACTACAAAAAATAGGCATATGGTGACTTTCAACCTGTAAACTTTAATCTGACTCGTTTAAAGTAAATGGTTGAAATCCTCACCTCCAAGAAAAAAAAGGATAAACAGTGGATATACTATAATCTAGTGAAGGGCCGTTTTACCTTCCTGAGTTCTGTGCAAATGGCGATCATCCTTTCAGTTTCTTTGACCCTCCAGCTAGCAACTGAAATAGCAAAGAAGACCATGCTAATAACCAGCTGATTTTTCATATAGTGACTAGGAAATCCATACAAAAAAATGGACGTCCAGGGGGTGTTTTGATGTTCATTTTGAAGGTGATTATGTAAATCAAATGATAATCTGTAATAAAATGGGTCTTGGGAGAAGGTGTTGGATGTGTTTTAGCTATTTGAAGTCGTAATGGTCAGTTGTTTGAGTGTTTGACAAATTCTGATCATATCATAAATAAATACACAAAAAGACCAAAAAGGAGATTATTGTGAAAAAAATGAGATGGTAACCAGTTTTGTTGAAGCTAGTATCAAACTGATTATATAATAACCATATTATTAGAATCAGAAATTGTTTATTGAGATATTAAGAACTGATTATTTAGATGACCAATTTAAACACACAACTCGTAACACCCTCCAGAATTTGCTTAACCGTATGTCTATATCTAACACCACCCCACGTGACACTTTTAAAATCAAACTCTCTCTTAGTTTAGAAGATTTAATGACAAACAATAATAATAATACCGTCTCTAATGGCTGTAGGACCATCGGCATATAGAGCAACCACAGCAAGGGTCATGGCAACATCAGGCATTTTGTTCATGTTAACATCTACAGCACGCAAATGTTTCCTTCCAGAAGCATCCCTTGGGGGGCCCTTAACTGTGACAGAATTTTCAGTCCATGTTACTTGGGCACCCATTTGTCCAAGAACCTCGGCAAATTTCACATCACCCTTCATTCACATGAAAAAAACAAAGAAATGTGAAAAAAGTTACTTGGAGAATATATATTTTCAGCAGGTGTGGTAAAGGGAGGCTTGGATGACATATCAAAAAGGATCTGGGTCAAAAGAGACAGCACTGCCAACACTTGTCTGGTTTTCTGAATTTTGTAAATAATATATAAATTATATGATACATGATTACAAATATTGTATTATTAAAATAATAATAATATAGTTACTTTTATATGGAAACAATTTAAGACATCATGGGCATTCAAATACACATTAGGAGGCTTTCACCCGTGTAACATGTTCCAACCATTTGACCAATTAAATTTCGAGCTAACTTCTATTTTCTAAAACATTTGGACCTGTTAATTTAACAATAGAGTGCAACCTTGAATTGACCCTTACTCCATCTATATGTAAATGAGTTGAATTGCGACCTCTAGTTTTAACTTTCGAGGACAAACTAACTTGGACTGAAAATTGACTTGAACTATCTAAATTCTAAAATATTTACAAAGATGATATGATATTCATCAAGAATAAATACTTTTAACAGGACGTTTTATTTTGGTAAGTTATAATAAAATCCATTTTTATGTAAATTCTGAAAGCCATTGGTTTGACATTCAAGTGAAATTCAATTTCTCAAATAAAATTGAGGGGATAAAAATGATAAAAGGCAGTGATGGTGCACCTGCAAACTACTTGTTCCACAGCCTTCAACAGTGATGGTGCCACCGGTTATGGCTGCACCAGCCAAGAAGTAACTTGCACTTGAAGCATCACCTTCTACGTAAGCATTTCCTGGTGACCTAAAGAAATTTGATCTTACAAATTCATATATCAATTTTAATAAAAACATAGTTTTAAACAAACAAGTAAACTTACTTGTACTTTTGACCACCTCGGATGAAGAAACTGTCCCAACTATCACTGTGTTCTACCGAGACACCAAACCGTTCCATCAACTTCAGTGTCATCTCAACATACGGAATTGAGATTAACTTATCAATGATTTCAATCTCTACGTCTCCGAGGGCAAGGGGAGAAGCCATAAGCAAAGCAGTTAGATATTGACTACTAATAGATCCCGACAACTTAACCTGTAAGCACCAAAACAACAATTTATTGTTATTCTTATTATTGCTATAAATAAAAATTATTGAGTCATGACTCTTTGCAGCTTTCCATAAATTATTTAACCTTTACTAGAACGATGTTTGCATAGAGATGGAAAAATGGGCCTGTTAGTCAAATTCCATAATGGTTCAAACAGGTAATTCTTGTACGGATCAGGTTAACCCAAAAGTAAGTGTGTGTGACTTCAATAATAATGTAATTTCTAGAATAAAACAATTGAGGTTTTATGTATTATAAATTTGGGAGACTTTCGCCTTTTTTCCTTTCTTATTTAGTAATTTGATTCATTAGAGATAAAATCCAAATCAACCCATTTACGTGCAAGCGGGTTCTCTAATGTTGCTGCTAAGACTTGTCAAGAAAAAGTATGCCTACAAATATATGTTTTTTCTTGTTAAAGGCACACCATACCAACATACTTCAAGTCAATTTCCATTCTAGGTGATGTACCTTTTTTATTCAAAGTAGCAACTTTCTTTAATTTACATACATTTTGCTTTAAGGTAAAGCCACTACATTAATTTGGCAGTTACGTTGTCATATAATACAATAATTCAAAGTACAGAAAATCAATAAACGGAGGAAAATGATAAACATACCTTCCCACCAGGGAGGCCTCCACCTCCGACTACACGGACGGGTGGACAATTTGTCCCAAGAAAACAATCAACATCTGCACCAAGCTGCTTAAGGCCAGTTACCAAATCACCTATCGGTCTCTCTCTCATCCGAGGAACCCCGTCTAGTATGTAGCTGGAGAAAATATTCCATAAATTATAAAAAAAAGGTGTGTGTTTCTATATAGAAGAGATACCGTTTTGAGGTCAGATAAAAATATAACAAAAAATCATTCAGTTTGTAGTTTCCTCTCTAGCTAATGGATATTGCAATATGCCAATACCTGAAAGTTAGTTTTACATGAGTATTTGACTATTGGTTAAAACAGATGTGAAAACAGGTCAAGTTGAGTAACATGTCATTAATTAATGGCTTTGAAAGAACAGTTTAAAAGTCAATCAATGTAAAATCAAACGCTTACAGCCTTCTAAACTACCTTGATTACAAATAATGTATGATCGTTTTAAAGAAAATTTTCGTTTTACTGAAACAAGGAGAGAAAAAAAACAGACAAATAAGTTGAACCGTCTTGACACACATTAAATATTTACTCAGTTTTGACCTGAACCATCTTGACCAGTTTTACTCAACCCAACCAAACATGGTGACTGACAGTTTTGCCAAGGTCCAAAAGATTCAAAAATGGCAAAACAAAGAATCTTGCGGATCAAGATCATTAACTTTATTGCATGATGACAATGTCCAAGTAGCTAACTAAAAATTTCAAAACTTCTTAAGAGTAGACTTTGCAATTCCCGTAAGACAAAGGGAGCATTGACAGTTAATTCAATCTTGTTTAGTCTTTTTGAAGAAATAATACCTGTGTGACTTTTAAAGTTAAAAAGAAAATGCATCTTTATTCTTGAAACCAGAGAATATATCAAAAGAAATGTCCATATTAACCGATTATTCAACCCGGCCAACTCCCCCATTTGCCACCTCTACTTGAAATTGGGAATACACACAAAAGCACACACGCACATACATACCTTGAATTCCCGCCAGCAGCAGTAACTGCAGCCGTCAATGGGCGCATAGCCGTTCCTGCATTTCCAAGAAAAAGCTGTATTTCCTCTTTAGCTTCTTTACCAACCGGAAACACACCACCACAACCTTCCACAATTGCCCTTTTAATTGCACCATCTTCCTCAACACGTAGCCCTAGAGTTTTTAAAGCCCCAAGCATGTAATGAACATCGTCACTGTTGAGTAAGTTGTCAACAATGGTTGTTCCCTGAGAAAATTTAGAAGTGGCATCAAACCCATGGACTTGAGTTTGAGCATGGTGGAGTACGGTAATTTGCTACATCAATGAGCTTCACTAGGATTTTACTATATGATATTTAAATTCTATGCTTGTACCATTATATATCAAGAAACACAAACCCTTATAAGAACGAAGTAAGACAAGAAAACGTGTATCATTAATTGTTTATCTTAACCAAATTCGGCTTTGTATCCTACAAAACCAAATCATGTCCATCTCAAACGCAGCAGCAAATCAGAAGTTACTGAATGCCATACTAAAACCCTCGTAATCTGTAATCAATTAATTTTCATATACATGCTTCGATAAAAGGTAGTCTAACTCAAACCAATTGAAATTTCAAAATCACCTAAAACCATTTAGAGTTGATGCCTGAATCCCAGATTCAGCATATGTGATGAATTAACTTTAGAGCTTGAAACATCCCCATTAAGAAGTGTAGACCATAAAAGTCTTAAAATTTATAATCAGACTCTAAAACGAAAGATAAACCCTAGGAGGTGTTTGGTAGAGAGAAAAGAAATAGGGAGAAATGGAAATAGAAATAGGGGAGAAATGGAAATGGTGAGAAATAGAAATGTGTGGAGAATTGGAATTGATTCCCCTGTTTGGTATCATGAAAGAAATGAAACAGAGAAATGTT
>JAUEJL010122487.1:0-24040 GCA_032274825.1 Drosophyllum lusitanicum | reverse complement strand
TTCCAACTTTCGGTAAGAATTTCGAAAATGATTTTCGTTTATATTCTAACTTCAATATTCAATGTTTGTTTCGATTGAATTCGAACTTTAAATTCAGTATTTGTTTCGTTTGATTCAAAAATTAATTTTACTTTTTGATTCAACTTACATAAATGAATATAATAAAAACTATAATGTATTATTATTCTATTAAACACCAATAAATAATGTCGAACAACCGAATAATTTAAAATTATTCATCATTAAATAGAATTATAAATCAATTCACAATACTAAAGTACCACATTCCAAGTAATCAAATGTAAAAGTATCAAAATCATAGTCAAAATGACAAATTCCAAAATGACGTACTATTCTTTTAACTGTAAATCTTTTATTGTTTATTTTAAGTTTTTAATGTTTAAGAGTTTTGTACTTTTGTTTGACGGGTTTATTGCCTTAAGATGTCACTCCCTTATTTGAATTTACAATCATCTTTTCAAAATTTAAATTTTAAGTATTAAAGAAAATTTTATAATGTTATAGTTTTACCCTTAAATGGGTCACTTTCAGATTGTCAGGTAACCTGACCCATTTATTTTTCCTGTCAACCCGCTTTTGACCCTTTTCTGATTCATGTCACTTTTTTCGTGTTTCGTGTCAAGTCAAGAATTACCGGTCTTAGTTACGTGCAAAAAATTTCTCTGTTTTAAAAGTTTCTTTTATTAATTTAGCGGGGTTTGTTAATGATAGTTATGCATGTCATTTTGCGGGGATATTAGTTAGAGTTAGTGATGCTTTCTGTGTTAAAAAGCACCTTCCTTAGTTTTGGGTTTTTGTATTCTAAATTGGGGACCGTCATTATTGTTCTTATATTCCCACATAAACTAAATCCAATTTGACAATTACTCTTGTTTAGGAAATTTGGTGGTTGAGGAAAACCTGAATAAACCCACACTATCCCAATTCCCAAACACGACCAATTGAATTGAACACTCACTCCTGTCTTATGAATGTGCATTACAAGATGAAACCCCATTTATTTATGTTAACGCCTTCACTATTGGGTAAATATAGATCACCAAAATACGTTATTAATTAGCATTAATAATGGTTATAAATGGTTCTCGTATTAAATATTGTTCCAAAATAAACTTATCCCCGTATACATAGTAGCCAATTTCTTAAAGTTTAATACATTAAAAACAGAGTTATACATACGATAAAAAAATATGTAACATTTGATAAATTTTTAAATGTTTTCCCAACCAGAGAAGAGATGAAAATGACCCAAAAAGCATTAAAACCCAAAGTAATAAAAACCAAAATGAGGGGAGCTCATAATCAACTGAAATATCCTAAAAGCAAAATCTTACCACATTCCACATCAAACACAAATCAAGAGCACAAGAAATAGTCATAGTCAATTGAAATATAGTAAAAACATACACGAAGTCGATAAAAATTCAAAAAAACAAAAAACAAAATCTTACGATGCGTTTACTAACTTCTAATAAATCTAACGCCAAGCTTCATGATTCAGTGATCTGCGTCAGTTCTTCGGAAAAAAAAAGACGAAATAAATGAACTTTTTGTCACCTTGGTATCACTTTACTTTCCCCATGTAACATTGTAAGTCTGTAAACTCATCCAGGATATGAAAATGAAGGCTACCTGTATAAAAACAAATATAATAGTAAAGGGCAAAAAAATAAGGACCCATCCAGAATACCTGAACCTGCAAAACTATTAAATTAGGTAAGATCACATTTCTTGATTTAAATACACGGATATATTATGGCCCTACCCTCCACATTACCATACATGCATGACAGGCAACTATTCACAAGTAAATCCTCCGCCAATCTGCTCTTAAATAAATATAGAAGCTGGAAAGTTGGCCTGCAAAACCCAAAAACCTAGCTACCCATGCAGATAAATATTGAAGCAAGATTTTCTTGTTTTTGAAAGGCAGAAGATAGAGGTTAAAAGATGGCTGGATGGGTCAGGAGGGTTGATAAAGGGTTGAAACAGGTGGCTTTTTTGCACGGGTCAAAAGAGATGGGGTGGGTTGAACTGCAAAGTCCGGTATCTTTTTTATCTATTTAGAATTTTTATGATTAGCCAATGCTTCAGCTATGATTACAAAAGTAATATTGTTTGAATTTTTATGATTAGTTAACGTGTTAGAATAAGACAAGGAAGATGTATACATAAGAATAGACTTTGGGCGAATTTCAACCCATATGACAAGCTCTTCCCATCTAGCTAAATTTTGTATTTGACCCGCTTGAAATAAAAAACAACCCAAAGCGACCAGTTTGTAAGTAAATGGGTTAAAATTCCCAGCTCTAGCAAAAGATGAATATGTTGACTAGAATTTTTCCTGTATTCCCTAGAACTTAATTGCTGCACCTAAATTTGTACTAAAATTTTCTTTCTTTCGCCAATAAAAAGGGGAGTAGAATATAGTTGATAAGAACTAACGAAAATTTAGATAAAGGGCAGTGGAAGGAAACTCCTGAAAGAAGTGAAAGGCTGATACCATATCAAAAAGGAGGGAGAAAGGCAATATATTACACATTGAGTCAATAAGAAGCAGGCACCTAGTGATCCTTTCTTGGCCTTCCTCTGTACTCTTTTTTCAATTTCCTTAAAAAGGGTAACAAGAAGTAAAGAAGAAAAATAGATTTGACCAGTCAACCTGTACCCTGCACTCCTGCACAGTGCAAAGCCGGCAGTAAGCCATATCTTCCAAGTGGGACGCTTATTTTTTGAACTTTCTTATTTACTTTACTTGTTCTAATATTAAACTTGTTTACGTATCTTTAAAAGCAAGAGACATATAACTGTGTAAGTCAAGAAAAAAAAAGAAAACATACCAGATAATTGCACTTTGATCAGTCGTCGTTTTTGTTGTCATCAGATTCAGTCTTAGGACCCGACTTTGCTTGTTCTTTTTCTCGATTCCATTGCTCAATCTTTGCCCTTCTTTCAGCACTGCCTTCCCTAACTGGACTCCGGTTTCTCTTTCCTCCCGGGCTCCTACTTCTGGGCCTCCTGTTTCGGTCATTGTGGCGGTGATCAGAGTAACCACCGCCTCCTCTCCCATAGCCACCACGGCTGCCACCTCGTGGGCGGTCATCATGATTCCGGTGCCTTTGAGGACTACGGCTTCTGCTTCGGCTTCTCCTACGTCTCCCAAACAACTGCCTCCTCAAATCTCTAAAAGGAAAAAATGTGTATGAATCAATTAGTGAACCAAAATAAGTCAGGAATTGAAAGGAGCGGAGGGTATCAAAGTCAACTCACTTGCTAATCTTTTTTAGATGCATGAAGTTGCAATAACCACCACGATTGCATACGTTTTCTTCATACTGCCTACATGTAGCTTCACGAAAATCTGTCACTGGAGAGAAGTCCACAATAATGGGGCGACCTAAAGATAGAGACAGATTTTTTCTTAGCAAATATTTTTCCAGAGTAATACTATAAAATAGCATAACGTGTGTCATACTCATGAGATAGATATCATAATAAGGTTGAAGCCAACTAAAAATGAGCATTAATATTCATATGTGATAACATATATGCATGAGTCTATACAGAATCATCCATGAAAAAAGAGGTTTTTACCTGCATAAAACCTTCCACTAAGATTCTGGAGAGCAGCTGCAGCATGTTCTTCTTCCCTAAACTGAGCGTATACATTCCCTACCTACACATAGTGAAGAAACTTCATCAGTTCATATTACATGTCTTGATTAGCAAATAAGCAATCAATATGAAATTCAAAAAATAAACATGCCATATGGTCAGCCAAATTGTCACATATGTTTAGGCTTTCAATCTCTCCGTATTTGCCCAGCTCTTCAAACAGATCTTCATAAAAGTCCTGTATTAGACGTTTATCAAAATGTAAACAGAGCATGAACAGCAGTTAATATAGCAAACAAAGGATGAACAGCCGTCAAAATAGTATCTAATGAAAGACGCAAAAAGCATACAATGATACGACTACAAGCTGCATGAATTCCTCATACAGTAACCAGTAAAAACCGACAGGATTCTGGTCAAGAAGAGTAAACAACAAAGGATATTGCCCTTTCATATGCAAGATTGACTTTGATGCATGATAAAAACGATATATGGGTCTAGACACCATCAAGTTTATATAATTCAAGTATCCATAAAAGCAACTAACGGAACCAACAGTATTGCAAATCTGACACTATATTAATAATACTTGCAAATCTCTAAAGAGCAGCATGGAATTATCATGTTTATACTCTATCCTCATAGACTTTCACAAGAAGATCAATAGCAAGCACAAATACCGATCGACCTAGGTATTAAAAATTGTCTATCATGTATGCAAACAGCAAACCGCAGAAACATAAATAATATTAATATGCAAACAAAAGATAAAACAAAGAGAAATTGGGAGAACCTCGAAATGATCCTGGATTTTGGTGGGATCAGGGGGCTGAACCTGAGGATCAACACCTGGAGTGATCATATCGGGACGCTGGTACATATTGGATAGCAATAGGGTAGGGCTGATGCTGGGTTTTGTGTGGAGCCTTGAGCATCGGTCTCCATGGCGACAAGCTCCGATCTTGAAGTAGAAGGGACAATTGACTCTGTCCTTTTCTGTACCGAATATGGACGCTAAATGCTCCGCCATTCTTAGGACCAGTTGCAGCAACGACTAGGGTTAGGGTTTCGGTGATGTTAAGGGGGAAAAAGGACCAAAAGAAGGCAGAGATCCTTCGATTTTCTTTATATAACCAGTTGAATAGGTTTCTTGTTTCAAAAAAACTCTTTTAATTCAAAATGTAAATATTAAATATTTATAATGTAAAATTATAAACATATAATAAATTTATATATCATAGCAAATTAAGAAATATTTATAAATATTGAAAGATAAAAAAATTGATATACTTACATATTTACGTCAAGAGTTGTTGATAGAATTAGGAATTGACATGAAATCTGATTGTTGGTGGTAAAAATTGCCTAATAGATTTGTAATAATAGTTGAATAAGAAAATAATTGTTAAATTAAGAATTAGGGTTTCGTTGAATAATGATTTTAAATGACATGAGATTCAATTAAGAAAATAGGTAAGCCATTTCTACTTAAGATCCTTTGCCCAACTCAATATTCACTGTTTAAAACTTTTGATGTAAGAAACTCTTCATTCGTTAATCATTTTAAAAAATCAAAAGGAATGATTAATAAGAAAAATTCTAAAAGTAAAATGATGACATTATACCATTTTTCTTTTAATATATATGTATTAAAGATAATTATTATTATTATATTCTTTTTTTAATTTATTACTAGCAGTCTATAATGATAACACATTAACACGTATCACACACATATCTCAAATCTGTCTTGTCAGCTTCACTAACTTAATACTAGCAGTCTGTAATGATAACACATATCATTTGACTCACACTTACATATCTCAAATCCTAGTAATTGAAATAAAAACAAATAATGGCTTGTGATTGTCGTGACCTCTCTTTTCAGAAGTGGCCTTCCACCTACGTATAGAGGTATAATTGTTTATATTTTAATTTCCACATACTTAATTCCTATAGAATTGTGTTACATTGTCATTGTGATAACACAAGCATCATGACACAATGACGATGGAGGTAATATAGAAGTCTAAAAATGTCAAACAGTTAAAAGAAAAAGTTACAGAAATGTGACTAACTTTTGATTTGACGCAATAAATATTAAAACAAAAATTGTGAGATAAACAAATAATAATCGGATGAGAAAGAAAGGGAATAACATGAAGTTTTGGGAAGGGTCAGAAGCAAATCAGGTTGATTAAAGATGAATGACTAACGAGCTAGCAACTCTATTATATCATGTTAGTTCTTTTCGTAATTTATTCTTGCAGAAGTTATCATTCAGTACATCATATTCTTAGACCCACCACCCCACAACCGTCACACTTGGTGTTCTCCACCCCTTTCTCACCCTCACCCTCTCCCAACTCACCTCAAAGTCTCAAACCCTTGAAGTGACACCCCTTATGTGGTGATTCCACCTCCACCCCACTTCATACACTCTAAGAGTGATTGCAACCCTAATTTCCTACCACACACATAACACCGCCACGCCAACTTTTCACTCTCATCACTCAACCCACAACTCGGTCCAATATTGATCATTTGTCATCATACTAAATTATGTGACCCACCTAATATAACACTAAACGATCAAAAATTAACTAAAAAACTATAGAGAGAGAGGGACCCCACCTTTTTGCTATCACACCACTTTTTTATGTGGTAATCGTACAGATGTGTGTAGGTACTGAAAATACCGGACAATACCGGTACCAAGTTAGACTTTTCGGTTTGGTACTCGGTACTTTGAATATTGCTAAATCGGTACTCGGGACTAGTACCAAACTAACTAGGTAAAATATGTATGTGGTACCGGTACCGTATATGAATACTCAGTACGTTATTTGGTACTGCCTTTGGATCAAACTGTACTCGGTAAAATCGGTACTGGTACCGATCCGGCACCATGCACACCCCTAGGTAATCACCACACCCTTCACCACACTATGATGGAGTGTAAAAGGAGATGACCACATGGTGGTGGAGGACACCCCACCCCCGCTCACTGTAAGAGGTAAAGTGGATCAAATTTCTCATTGTAACATTGATCCTCACTCATTATTATCCCCATCCCTATCTTCTCACTCGCCATTTTCATCTCTGTCACAGGGAGAAAGTGGAGTGAAAACCCTAACATGAGTGTCCCATTTTTCCCTTTATTACGTGAACCACATTCCATGACCAGTGTGAACTGAGAAGTTAGTGTGCGAATCCCACAGTGACTTTGGTCGCGGTGGTTAAACAACGATCCCTTTTATTTTTTGTTTTTAGTTTTTTACGAGTGTAATGGTGTGAAGGATCATGGTCTAGTATGATAGACGTGTGAATACTTATGCTAGTATGATGGAGATAAAAGTTGACGTGGAGCAATGTGATAGGTATGATGATTGTAAGCACTCCTTCCCCCTTAAAGAATCTTGTCTTTGTTCTCATCGGGTCTTTATCAAGCAAATATTTCATCATCTATTAATGTATAAAATGTTAAAAATTACTGTGTAAACCTACCATGAAGTTACAGATTTAATACATTTATACTAGTTTTACAAATAACATGCAAGAGATTTCTTCATCTAAAACATCATAAAGATATCATATGTATTCAAAAAAGAAACAATCTAATACATGTTTATGTTCATGCAAAAAGATCAAATTTCATACACAAGCATATTCATCCTAGAAATATAATTTTAGTAAAATGTAAAAAACACGAGTATACATACATCCATATAAGAGGGTTCAAGCAGACAAGGTCCCCATTAGAGACGGTGACGGAATAGAGTTGCATCCTTATCAAAGTGATATTATTAAAAAGTACTTTTTTATAAAAGTGAAATTTCCAGTAGTGCATTGATTTTGAAAATAACTACCATTTGATTCTTACAGAGGTGGTTCGATTAAAAAAAAGAATGATTTAACATTGAATGATCTAAAAAGCCTCAAATTTAAAGCTTTGTATACACATGGTTTTAAATAGAAAGTACAGTTTGATAATACATGTCAATGTTTATTCTAAATTACATAAATTACCATATAAACCTTCTTAAATTTATTAGCAAATGTATTCGCATCATCTCAAAAAAAATATGTACTAGATGAACAAATTAGAAATCACTTCTGAATATATTTGACATTGATGAACATAAAGCAGTAAAAATCGAAGAACATACTAGAAAGAGTTTGGTTGAACCCTCATGGTCAAAAATCGAAAAAATTGGAACAGAAAGCAGGTTAAGGTAAATAATCGAAGAACATGAAGCATCAAAAGGTTCATTTAGAAATCAAAGAAAATGGAAGCAGGGCAAGGTTCAGTTGGAGCAGCTAAATAAAAACCATAGAATTGGTGGAGCAACAACAAATTAGAAATCACTTTGATGGAGGGGTTTCATCGTTTCGATTTTCAGAGATGATGTCAATGGCACATGCGTTTAATGAGTGTGTTGTTCAACATTGATAACGGGCAGCATTCGAAAAAGATGGGGTATTTGGGTAACATGACTACCACCGAATGATTTGGGTCATTTGGCTTGTGAATTTGTGAGAGTTGTTGAATGGTCGTATTAAGTGGCTAATAAACACATTCTTAAACTTTTAAAATAAAGTCTAAGAGGACTTATCCTCCATCATCACATCACGTCACGTCAGTTTTTTCTCTATCATACTATCCAACATAGAGCCATTGCGCTAAAAACTTTCACCATCACACCAACTCCTTTTCAAGCCAGAAGGTAGATGCCTCCCATCACGTTGGAACCTCCTTTGGGTCACAATAGCTTCATGGCATGAGAGGTGGATCACGCTGGGATCACACCTCCCAAAACAGCCCATTGTGTGCCCTTTCATTTAATACATGGTTTCTTACCAATGCTAAACATAAAATGTTCAAAACAATAACAATAGGTGCTAATTTAGGATCTAAAAATTAAAAAGTACAGAAGCTACATTTGAAACAAAAATCATTTTCAAGCTGCAATTGTCATTGGTCCTAATTATTGTTAGACTTATAGTATTGAATTACAGATGGGGACTACTAACAAAATGAAATTTGAGATGACCCCTACATCAAATAAATTTCAGAAAAGTTACTACACTATGTTTGCCAGGTTGAGCAAAACACAAGCTACACCCAACTCTATATTCGGTTACCCTTGAAAGGCTCAAAGTTGAGTGAAATGAACCATGGTTCGATCCACTTTAATGACAACAAGTGAAGTTACCAACAGAAATAAAACAGAACAAGGGTCAAAAAGATTAACTATCATAAAGTAAAATCCATTTTAATAATACAACTAACTCAACCTCGTAAAGCTTCCTTGTAGCGATAAATACGTAAATCTCAAATCATTAAAAAAAAAGTTGCAACTGCCCATTATTATGGAAAGGGTTGCTTTTGCACTTCCCTTTGTTTTTATTTAGATGGACATTCAACTGTTTTCCACATGAATTGAAACTAGTAGGGTTCAACAGGCTTGCGGAAGTTGGCTCCGGCATAAACTGCTTCTGATCCAAGCTCTTCTTCGATTCGCAAGAGCTGTATACATTGAAAAAATGAACAATTTTGTCACCTGTGATTCTGTGAACATATGTGTTGGGTTATAGGTTGAAATTGATATTCATGGGTTATGATAACAACCACCTTAATGGTTACTTTTAACAGCGAAGGACATGTATAATTATATAATGAAATTGGCTTCTTATACCAAATCCCAAGTAATGATAATCTAAAATCTTTGGATAAAGTCGTTAGTTTCAAATAAATGAAATCTTTGAACTATGAGCATACATGGGTTAACATCCTTTAATGTTGTGGTCTGATGAGTCATGTTTGACCATAATATGAGAGGATTTTAACCCGAGCATTTATGTATAGTATAATTGAAATGTTAAACTATAAATAGCCACCTTTTGCTTAAAAGATACTGGGCAGACAGACACCAAAAGACCAACTTGCTTAGTTTCAAATAGATACAATGTTTAACTACGAGCATAGATGTTCGACTATAACACCAAAGCCAACATGGTCATTAATCACGACCCACTAAATAATAGAACCTTGTTAACTTTTTATCAATATTTTGAAACGATTATTAAGAGAAAGAGCAACCAACCTGGTTGTACTTGGCAAGGCGTTCTGATCTGCATGGTGCTCCAGTCTTGATTTGGCCCTGAATCAAATTGCATGTTGAGAATTGACTTGTGAAATTGTGACGGGGAGTTTTTCATTTATCTTTTTTTTTGTTGTGAAAATCAAGATGGATTATTACCGTTGCCAGACCCACAGAGAGATCAGCGATGAAGGTGTCTTCTGTTTCCCCACTGCACGGATCCAATAGTTGATTAACATTCGAGGATATGATGGTGCATGAAAAACAACTGGGAATTGATTTAATTTTCATACCTGCGATGACTGGCCATCACACCCCAACCAGCATGCTTTGACATTTTCACAGCTTCGATGCTCTCAGTTACAGATCCAATTTGGTTAACCTAATATTACATGCCAAAAGGTAACTGCTTATGCAAAAACCCACCTAAAAACCAAAGTTTGGTTCTTCGCATTGTCTTCCTACCACATCAATTTACCCATCTCCAAGGACTTTTCCTCGGTCCTTACCAAAAGTACTTAGATTTACAAAACGTTTACCAAAATGTATCTACCTTATCGCGTTTTGTTACTGTGTGTATTGAACTTTAAAAGTTTCTATTGTGAGTATCAAACTTTTAAATTGTTGCTATTGTGTGTATTTTAGTTACATAAAAAAGAAGAAAATGTATAAGTTTAGTACATACAATAGGTTTTTTAATACGCACAATATCAACAAATTAATTATTTGATACACACAATAGAAAATTTTAAAGTCCGAAACACAATAGCAAAACGTGACAATATAAATATATTTTGATAAACTAACCCATTTAACCGAGACCCATTTTTACATTAAGTAGTTCATAACTAATTTTTCTGTTTCCAATAAACTAATTAATTTTATACATTATAAATTATATTGAATAAAATAATTAAATTACGTTTAATAATTTATAAAAAAAGTTATAATAACGAAGTTTAAAATACTTCATGAAATGAAACTTAAACATTACATAAAATTATCAATTACAAAACATAGTTAAAGATTACATAATTAAACGTGAAATAAAACTTAAAAGAATTACATAAATCATCAGAACAGTAAATTCATGAAAAATATAAAACATAGTATTTCTAATTTTATAGAAGAATAATTTAAAAGATAATGAGTAAATATGTACAATTTAGATTTTTTTATTTTGAAAAAAAATAGCTAATTGACCTTTTAATAGGTTTAGTGGGTTTTGGGACACCGTCTTTGTCTGCAAGGTCTCTTTACAAGGACGAAAATTTGGTACCGCATCTATTACACCTATAAATTTTGGTCCTCTGCTCGTTCATGGATGACCAAAACAAGCATTGCGGATGCTCTTAATAATTCTAGGTTGACTAGAAACGTTATCCAACATTCTTCATTTCCTTGAATATGATTAGTGTGTTGTATATAATTACACTAAATAATAGTATAACATTTTGAATAAAACTAATTTAAGATGTTTAATGTTTTAAAAGTACACTTTGGTCAACTATCAAATCGTTCTACCCATTTGGCAACCCCCTTTCCTATTAAACTATTTCTTTAATTCTTTTTTTTTACCTGTTTGATAAGAGATAAAATATAACTAGAACTAATGAATTCATAAGTTAATGCGCATAAATTGCCATTTCTAGTTGTAAAAGATCCACACAGATGATTGGTGATATACCTTGAGGAGAAGGGCATTGCATGTCTTCTCGTTTATCGCCTTCTTAACTCTCTGTAAAGTGTAAACACAAGTTTTAATGTCCAAATTAGAACAAGGATAAAAGTAGGCTTTCTCAAAGAGTCAAAGGTCACTAAAAACATTAAATCCAAACTTTTGGTTCTTATAGTTTGAAAGTGACAAATTCTGACCGTGGGGTTAGTGACCAAAAGATCATCTCCAACAATCTGTACTTTATCACCACATTCCGCGGTCATCTTTCCGTAGTGTTCCCAATCATCTTGGTCAAATGGATCTTCAATGGACACAATAGGGTACTCGCTCACAAAAGATTTGTAAAGATCTTTGAGTTGTACTCCTGAAATCTTTTGAGAGCCGTTGTTGTTCTGCATAAGGTGATCAATGAAACAAACATGTATCATAGAACAATTATGCGACAAGGATCTACTTGACTCCTCTATATGGTCTCAGTTAGTTACAAGACATAACATCCAAAAGCGGAAACATCTATGTTATCAAAGAGAATAAAGGTCGCAATTTCAAACCATTTACTTATAAATGGGTTGATTGGATTGCGTATTTATCTCAAAGGCGTCAAATTAGTAAAGATTAGCTAAACAAAGAATGGGTCAAACATGTTGAAGGTTGCTCAAAGTCTACTTTCAATGCATAAAACCTTCTAGATTAACTTATATGAAGTGTTTGTGTGTCAACCACACCCATGCCATTTTGACCCTTGACCCTTGACCCAACCCACACATGTTGCCACCTCTATAGAGAGGTAATGACAGTGAATGGGAGTGTACCTCTTCTTTGAAGTTCAAATCATAGGTCTTGTCCTTTCCGTAGAATTCAGATGCCGCAACATCCATTCCGATGACAACCTAAAATAATGTAATGTGAAGAAGTATAAACATACTCGTATAATTTTGATTAACATTGTATGAGTACAAGAATGTAACACTAAGAATATGTATACAATAAATTGATAGTGGTTTTCAATGAAGGTATAATTTTTTTTTTTTTTTTTGGTTTAAAAAGGTTCCAAGAAATAAAGAAAATTTCTGAAGAGCGGCTTTGAAGTGGTCACCTTTCCAGTGTAACCAGCTTGAGCAATGGCTGTCTTGAGCAGCTCAAGGCCTTCCTTGTTTTCCTAAAGCTCAAGAAGGTATTATCATGTTAGGATGCTATCATGAACTTGAAATTAATGGCAAATGATAAATAATAACTTGATCAACCATGACTACCTGAATATTAGGAGCAAAGCCACCTTCATCACCAACATTTGTTGCATCCTGGCCATATTTCTTCTTGATAACAGACTGCAGACAGATGCAAGGATTAGCGTTCACACACCAAAGTGCAAAGTTCAATTTTTGGAGATAAGGAAACATAGTTTTACTGCACCTTTAAATTATGATATACTTCAACACCCATCTTCATGGATTCCTTAAAACTGGAAGCACCAACAGGAAGGATCATGAATTCCTACCAAAAAAAGAAAAAAGTTGTCAATCAACATCTGGATCATCACAAAGATCGTATTTAATCAAGACTAATACCTGCATAGCAAGCTTGTTTCCAGCATGTGACCCACCATTGATGACATTGAAAGCTGGTACTGGCAAAACTAACTTCTTGTTGCCAGCCAAGTTTGCAATATGCTGCAAGAAGTTTTTCAGTCAAATATATCAACTGATCACAATGGGAATAGAGGAAAAAGATAGAATCTAAGGGTCCTCTATAAACCAAGTTACCTTGTAAAGGGGAATATTTTTTACACTAGCCCCTGCTTTGCAAATTGCAAGTGACACTGCCAGAATGGCATTTGCTCCAAGCTAAAAAAACACAATAATTTCTCCATAAGTATGTTTAATGTCAATTTTTATGCAAGAAAACAAATAATCTAAAACTGTGAATCATACCTTTTGCTTGCACCATCCCCACTCGTTTTTGGTTCCATCTAGTTCTTGAACCATATAATTGTCAATACCTGTTTGATCAGTTGGGTCCTGTAAAATGAACATACATTCAGAAGGCATATATTAACACTGATAAGTAATAATATTCAAACTGATATTGAATGGTAAGACCGATAAAACAAACCTTGCCTACAATAGCCGGGCCAATAACGGTGTTCACATTGGAAACAGCCTAGTCATAGAATGTAAAAGCTAACTTATATCAGCATCATGGGGTAATGAAAACAGACAAACTGCATCAATCCAGATTATTAGCTCACCTTGGAGACACCTTTTCCCATGTAATCTGAGCCTCCATCTCTTAGTTCCAGTGCTTCGTAGACACCTACAAGACAAGTTATATGCACATTTTATATGCCTGCTTACAGATTAAATAATAGATTATATGCATTCCTACCATTGAAAACAATATCAAAAGGCCTTACCAGTCTACCAGATAGCTTTGAACAAGTTCTAATATAAGTAGAAAGAGACACAAAGAAAAAAAAAACAGGGACATCGATGTAAAAGGATAATTTTAACACATCTTACCAGTGGATGCCCCACTGGGAACAGCGGCTCTGGCCCATGTACCATTTGATAGACTAATATCCACCTACATCACAGAAAAATTTAAGATGAAATTCAATATATCTAGATTAATATACTAAAGCTCCATACAGTTGGACAAATACAAATGCTTGATCCACATAATGTTATACAATTATACTCAATATCATATGTTTATAGGATTAGAAATCTAATCTTATGATGACCATAAACACATTTAAATTTGAATATGTAGTACACGGAACCAAATCACGGTCACTCAAAACTTTCGTTTCGTACAAAAACTGATCAGAATAACGATGATGAATTACCGTTTCAAAGAAAACCTAAAATTGATTGAAAATGCAACAACAATCGCGACAAAAATCACCGATTTCACGTGCCTATTGATATTAAATATAGAAGAACAAGGACGAAAGAAATGAAACAGATTAACCTCGACGGTTGGATTGCCTCTGCTATCGAAGATTTGCCGTGCCGTTACTGACTTGATTGTGGCCATTCTGCTTCTTCGTTATCGTTCGTTTGGTGCAAAGATTGATGAAGAAGATGAACGAGGAATTTGGAATGTTAGAAAAGAGGAGGTACGCATCTATATATATATTTGTAGATGGTTGAGTTATTTATAGGCCTTCAGTTTTCGTGATGAAAAAGTCGCGTCCCTCCGAAATTAAAGAAAATCAAATCTTTCTATTTTTGGTTTATAAAATTAAAAAAATCGAACTTTTGAACTGTTCGTTTTCAGTTAGAGGCATCATTTTCTCTCTTTATTTATTTTTTTTAAAATTAAAATTAAATTAGAGTTGGTTGGAGCTAATTTATTATTATTATTATATATAATTTAATTTAATTTAATGGAAATTGAGTGATGAATTAAACCACTCTCAAATTGTTAATTAGGATTCGTATTCACTGGCACGAAGCACCCTAACAATCTCACAAAGTCACAACTCACAAGTCACAAGCACAAACTGATGTAAGCTAACTCTCGCATGGGCCGGTGCATTATTTTCAAGTTTTTTTCATTTATTTATTTATTATAATAATTATAACTTCTTCAATGTTATTAAACGAGCTAATTTTTACTCGTGCATTGCAGCGGGATGTTAGGATGAACAGAGTATAAAAATTATCATTCAAGAATACATATTTAAAGTAAAGCGGAAACTAATTTAAACATTTAAGATCCCAATACACAATTTGGTTCAAGTTTTATATAATATTACTTCTAACGTAACCATTCAATATTTTATACCCGAATAAAGGTTTTAATGGGAAAAAGATAGCTCTTGACTATTCTAATTTTTTTATATATGACATGAAAATTAAACCTTTAAAATTATAATACTAAAAGAGACATTTTTGGATAAATTATTACATTATGATAAAGCTTATGTTGAAAGAAAAAAATATAAGACGATTATAAATATATATTTATATTTATATGAAATATTATATGTTAACAGTTATAAGAGAATATATATATATATATATATATATATATAAAAGTATTTTAGTATAATCATATTAAATAAACAAAATACAATCGCCTACATAAACCTTGACTAAACAAACGTGTTGCATAAAACCTTTTCCACTCTTCCAAAGTCACTCTTACTGTTAAGATTATATAACCATTTAAGATTTCACCACCGAAAATTATATAACCATTTAAGTTAACTTACTGTTTAATAAATATTGGTATGTATAATGCACTCTAGTCTTCTTAAATCATTTCTTAGAGTATTTTTTACAAAATGTCAGGTGATTTTTCTATGAAAGAAAATGATTTTTTCCAGGGTTCTAAAAAATGCGTTATGGTGGCGTCAACACGCGCCTCCAACATTAAGAAATAGCTCTTGGCGGAGGGTTCTAAGAAATATCTCTTATTTTTTTGTGTTTTTTCTTTTTTTGCAGATAAATATTGGTTATCGGTTCAAGATATTCAGAAAATATTTGTGAATTTTTTTTGTCTTGTCGTTTTTGTAAGAAACCATAGTTGGTTTAATACCTAAAAAACATAATATGTGTGATCATGTTGGTTTTAATTTATGATTGTTAGCATTGTTTACAAAATTGTTGTGACTATGATATAAGATATAATAAAAAAACAGTTAAAAAAGCAGCAAAAAATAGTAAAAAAATTAACAAATCAGTAAAAAATAGTTTAAAAAAGCAGTAAAATAGTTAAAAACAGCAGTGAAAAACAATAAAAATAACAGAAAAAAAAGTTTAAAAAACAGTTAAAAACAATAAAAAACAACAGTAAAAAGAAACTACACCCTTTTGGTAAATAAGTTTGAAAGTACTCCAATTTAGTAAATAAGTTTTGAAAGTACACTCATTTGATTAAAAACTCCAATACGGTGTTTGAATTGCGTAAACGTTTTTAATGATATATGTATACAGCGGATTTTTTGGGTTTTCGTTAAACCGCTAAAATTGAAAACATAATATTGAAAATAAAAAATAAGGAAAAGAAAATAGAATAAGACATCGAAAACTTACTTAGAATGCAATGATTGGAATCACCATAGTGTATATGCAGCGGTAGTTTCACATGAATGATTTTTTTTTCTTTTTTATGGTGAGGTATATAATATGAAGTATAGGAGGAGAATTGTGAATTCAAGATCAACTAAGGGAATCGGAAGGAGAGTATTTAGCACGCCATTGATTTTGAATAAATATTCCAAATTTTTATTGCTCTCAAGGTTGTTTTTTACAAATGAATTCTTAATCGTTTATATAGACGATCGAATTACAAGTTGACAAAACATATCAAATAATTTACAGAAAACATATCGAACAATTTACAGAACGCATTATTATAAAGAAGAAGAGGAAAGGGAAAAATGTACGAACTTGTATAAAAGATTCTCAAATAATTTAAAAAGCAAACAATAATTTGAAAGTTTTAAAAAGTAAATAGTAGTGTTTGTCGGTCTTCTTGATCGTGGTGCTTGTCGTCACTGCTTGTGTATACTTGAATTTTTGTTTTGTTGATGCTTTTGTCTTAGAGGTCTTTGTGACTCTCGTCTATTGATGGCACTATAGTTGTATCGTTTTCTGTGGAAAATTCATCATTTTCTTCGTTGTTGATGTGCTTCAAACGATAAATGTTTTTCATACGAGAACTGCGAGAACCAATCTAGACCATTGATTAAAATTAAATCAATAGCTAATAATTTTGTAAGCTAATGATTAGCTCATTAATGGCTCATTAATGACGCATTAATGAGGGTATTTTTGGGCTAATTCAAGCCTCACATGTTAATAATGGTCACCCGGACGCAATTCACTGTTGGAAAAAATATATAAATGACCAAAATACTCCTATTAACGAGTCATTAATTATGTTATAAACAGTTTTCGTACGAAAAACAGTTATTGTTTGAACTTTTTCCTATATATATATACACACACACTAGTATTATACCCGTCCAATGTAGCGGTGACGAATATGTTTTCTCGATAACTTGTCCGTTTTTTAAACATGGGTGATGTGTGTATTTTCTTAATTATAACCGGTTTATAAAAGTTCACATTAATGATAAAATCAACAAGAGTGTTGACATTATAACTCTATTCTATTTTAATTATATTACTCATTTAAAAAATCTAGTGATTTTTATAAATTTAAGTTATATATTATATAGATTTAATACTTATAGTTATACGCAATATTTAAAAGTTCAATTAAAATATTTATTATATGATATAATATTTAATATGAAAAGTTTAATTATTAGTTTTTTTATTAATAAGTTAATTTGCATTAATTTGTTTTAAATAATATTTATTTGGAAGGTTTTGTTGTTAAAATTGTATATAAGATTGTCATTAACTCAATCCAATAGTTGCTTTATTTAATAATTTTCATTTATTTAAATATTAAGGGCAAATTAGTAATATTAAAATTACTTAAAATTAATAGATTAAGACAAAAGAACTAAATGCTTTATTAGATAGTATAAATAAATAAATATATATATATATATATATACACACACGAAATCATTTTAAATTTTAGGGTTTAGTTTACCAAAATGTATCCAAGTTGTCATGTTTTGCTATTGTATGTATTAAACTTAAAAATTTTCTATTGTGTGTATCGAACTTTTAATTTATCGTTATTGTGTGTATTAAACTTTCCATTGTATGTACTAAACTTGTAATTTTTTACCGTTTTATGTAACTAAAATACATACAATAGCAGCGAATTAAAAGTTTAATACACACAATAAAAACTTTTAAAGTTGTATACATACAATAACAAAACGTGACAACTTGAATACATATTAGTGAACTAAACCCTAAATTTTATTCTTTTTATTGTGTATTGCATTTATAATAATTAGTTAATCAAATAATTAAGGCACTAAAAATTACGAGTATTTAACATATAAAAATAAATCTTTGTGTATGATATTCATTTGTTTTAATAGTTTATTTTTCTCATACACTTAGCACCGTAATAACAAATAGGAGAACGACATGTCGAATCCTTACAAACTAAATATAAAATTAGTGTTAGATTATATTAAATGCATCTTTATGGATAATGTCGTTTAGTTTATTTTAAATTTAATAAATAAAGTAAACCTTAATTTGATGGACACTGCACGGAAGGGATTACCATCGTCCACTCATGAATTCATCCAATGCACCTTATCATATTTTATCCATCAACGCTATCCATCCTTGAATTACACTTACCAAATGAATGGTTAAGATTGGTTCTTACGGTTCTCGCAAGGATAAGTACAAAATCGCTGCAAATAGAACTTAAATGCTGTGTTCCAGAATTTTATTTTGGAGAGAAAAGAAGTGATTTGGAAGAAAGGAAGAAAGATTAAAAAAATGTGTGTTCCAAAGTGTTTTTAAGGAGAGAAGAGAAGGGGTATGGAAGGAAAATTTCATTAACATTCTCTTCTAAACTTTTCTTCCAAAAGTGGGAAGGTTTGGATAGAAAGGAAAGGAAAAGTTTTATGATTTTTCATTAGTGACTAAATTACCCCTACTAACAACTAATAATTTTAGAAAATAAGGGTATTATTGTAATACAACTCATTTTTTTTTCTTTCTCTCCAACTCGGGAACACAAAATAAAAACAATACTCTTTCTCTTCTTTTTTTTTTCTTTCAAACTTGGGAACGCGAAAAACTAAAACTATTATCATTTCTTTTCTTTTCTTTTCTTTTCTCTCTTTAATTTTCTTTTCTATTCTTTTCTTTCGTATCTAAAGTTCGGGAACACAGCGAAAATAACACCATGCTAATTTATTTTGTATTAGGCCACAATTTCCATTTTCCATAGTTTACTTATATAAATTGATTGCACTATATTTATAAATAATATCTTTCTACAATTAAACTAAATACAAATAGAGTACATGACTACATTCCATATGTAGACTAAACGTGCAGCGAGTTTGTTGCAATTAGTTGCAGCTAATATATGCCCAATATATATATATAATGGAAAATGGATCAATAAAGGTCATATGTTTAAACATATAACCCAAAGGTCAAATCTGGACCATTAAAATTTTGAAATAAATGGTCAAGATCTAATAATAACATTATTGTAATTAAGTAAACAATTATAAGATTTAATTATAAAAGGAAGGGTATTATGGGAATCCTCCACCCCGTAAATTTCTTTCCTTCCTTTCTTTTTCACTTCTAGCCCCGAAAATGATAACTTTTAGCCGAAAATGATCTTCCAGCCACCGAAAATGATAACTTCCAGCCACCAGTTGAAAATGATAACTTCTAGCCACCGAAAATAATAAATTTTCATCCGAAAATAATAACAATTTCAGTTGAAAAAAATATCATTTTCCAGATCAAAATGACAACAATATACAACTGTAATACCCAAGTTCGAAAATATATGAAAGATTATTATTATTAGTATTAGTATTATGATTACGAGTATTAGTATTTGAAGTATTAAAGGATTTTGTTGGGATTTATGAAATAAAGTTGTGGTTGATTTGGGCTTACCCAACCTTGAGACAATTGGTTAAATAAATAATTAATTATGTGGATAATGGGTTTAATGGCTTTATGGACTTGGGCTTGAGGAGATGGTGGGCTTAGGCCTTATGGGATGCATGAGTATATATAAGAAATTAGGACGCAGCCCCCAAGGGTTTCTACACTGTTCATTCTTCAAAACTTGAGTGTTGTGTGTGTGACGTTGGATCCAAGGAAAACAAGAACAGGGACCTAGAGGACCTTCATCTTTGCATCCAAACTCCAAGGAATTTCAAAGAGAAGCATCAGGTAATCATCCTTACTTCCTTATGATCGCATGGAGGTAATTTATTTTGAGTTTCAGTATGTTTTTAGGATTAGTAGGTGCTCTGTGTGTGTGTGTGTGTGTGTTCTTCGTGGGTCTCCAAGCCGAGAAAGAACAAGGTGGGTTTGGATTGGAAACTTGTTAAAACACCAAGATTTTGATAGGGGTTTGTTTTCATGAGTGGAGAAGTGTTTTACAACAAAAATAAAACGATTTGGTTATGTTTTATGAAGCTTGGATTTTCAAAAATGGTGTTTTGGGTAACCTGCAACTTATCTGACCAAGAAGATGTTCTTTAGTGTTGGTCCAACTTTCACCTTGGTCCGACTTTATTGTTGGTCCGACTTTCACCCTGGTCCGACTTTAGTGTTGGTCCGACTTTCACCCTGGTACGACTTTATTATTGGTCCGACTTTCACTCGGGTCCGACTTTAGTGTTGGTCCGACTTTCACCCTGGTCCAGATTTCACCTTAGTCCGACTTTAGTGTTGGTCCGGCTTTCACCCTGGTCCGACTTTAGCGTTGGTCCAACTTTCACCTTGGTCGGACCCAGAAGTGGTGTCCGACTTAGTGGATTCATGTAAAGGGGTAAGTTGAAGTTAGGGACGTGTATCCGGTATTGATTCAGTAAGATAAATGTATTATAGGTTCGTGCCACGGCTCGTGACTAAGTGATTCTATGACATTTCGATAACTAAGACTAAGACTACTACTAGGTCAGTATCCTCACTTATATATCAAACCTGTTTAACTGAGAATGCGTTGTCGACCGACACTTGTGTGTCGGGTATGTGTTGTATGTTCGACCGACACTTGCGTGCCGGGTATGACCACTGACGCTATGAGTCAGGTATGTGTGACCGTTTGCTTCGGCAACGGGTATGTTTCGACCGACACTTCGGTGCCGGGTATGACGACTGGTTTTATAATCAGGTATGTACGACCACTTGCTTCGGTAACGGGTATGATTCGACCGACTACTACGGTAGCGGGTATGGAAATTATGATATGTGCTTACGACCATGTTAAACTGTTTTACTGTCTAAGTAGTATGCTCGCTAAGCTTAGTGTTGTTAAATTTCCACCTTTCAGGACAGGACCGACACGAAGCTCTAGGATAATGATGGCAGCTCACCACTATGAAGGATTTCTTTAGTATTACAATGAGAACATTTGTCAAACATGAAATGATTAATTGCAATTTTGGGATATTGTATTAGACTTCTATCTACTTATGTTATTTCCGCAATTTACTCTAATATGTTGTTGTTTTTTAAAAACAAAAATTCTGGACGTTACACATGTAATAACGCTTGAAAGAGATTCAAGACAATGTTAAAGTCTCAATACATGGACTTGCAAAAATGTCCTTCTCAAAGATTCACTTGTATAACACAAAAAACTTGACGATAATTTCTCAGGAGGGAAGATACATCTGAAAGACACGTGAATTTGTTGGCATATAATCTATAAAATATTGTTGCTTCTTATCAATTTGTACTACGCTTTTTTGTAAACAAAACGTATGCAAGGAAGATTAAATGCTAAGACCCAGATCAATCGTCCTCGTGTTCGCAAAATAGGCTATCATGGTTACCAAAAGATATGGGAAAAAGGAGAAAGAAAATAAAGACGTAAGGACTGAATACCATGATATTCAGGATGAACGTGCCAAGAACTGAATATTGGCTAGAACTCGCCTTAATGAACAAAGAAGAAGGACTTTGTTGAGTGATGTCGTTGATGTTTTAGAACAATTGGTAAATATATTATTATTATTATTGTTGTTGTTATTGTTGTTGTTGTTGTTGTTGTTGTTGTTGTGTTTATTAGTATATTTTCACGCTCATGTATTTATATGAATTGACTATTTTAATAATTGTCTTAATTTATAGATTCGGTGTGATTAAAATGTATCACAAGGACTTAATGATTTTGGATTAGATCCGTTGATTAATGTACTTGGAACCTGAGTATCCGGGCCGCACTAGGGCTGTGGGAAGCACCATTGGCTGGAGAAAGCGTATTGAAGAGTATGATGATAGAAAAAAGATGAGTAAAATAGATAAAGAAGAAATGAATAAGATAGTTGATGAATAATTTGAAGGAGACACTAGAAGAAGAAAGAAAAAAATCAAGAGGCTCACAATCTACAAATGACAAAGAAAATACAAAGAGGATTTCAAGAATATGAAGCCCGAGTACATGCAAATTATTGCATATTTACAAAAAAATCATGTAGTACTAAAGGTGAAACCAATCAACATTCGATGTCTCAAATCAATCCATCTCCAACGCTAATGCAAACTCTACGACCACTGAACAGACCACTACTACAAGATATTTTGGTATATAATCCATACATTACAAGTTACAAATAATTTTCTAATCAAATAATATATTCCACATGTACACGTTTTATAGGAGCCGATGCAAATTACTTTTTTGACCCCATGGTGAAGATCTTGTTCATGACATTGCTCGAGGGATGGGCCATCCCTCAAAAATGGTATACTACTTCATGGATCTCCTATACTACCATGTTACATGTAGGTGTCTATAGACCTTGTTCATGACAAATATGTAGACTTAAAAGTACAGGTGCCCGTTGGTGAAGAAATAGTCACATTAGGTCAAGCGCAACAGGTAGTTTTATTCGATGGTTTGTGCCATGTATGCGTATGATCAAGAAGACAATGACCGTCCCTAATAAAATGGTGACCCCTCCTCTTCCCATGACCGATATCATGAAGGTTAACAATATGCTTTTGCTATTATGCTACTTGTATATATTACTTGTTATTGTGGCCATTGCATGAATAGATTAACTATTATTTTAATAAAAACGACGTTAAGAGTGAGTTTATTGTCATTGCCCGATTATATATCATAACTTAGTTCGAGTGGTGAGTTTTAGTATATACATTAATTGTTTTACTTGGATTTCTTTATGAGTTACTAATAGAACTTTTTAGTATATTGTCATGATTTTAGGACACTTTACAAAAACTTGAACTCGGTAGATAAGGAGAGGATATTTTTATGCCTAATACCATTTGTAATTTTATCGTTGGTGATAGAGAAAATATTTTAGCTTATTTGAGTAACGTCCTAAACGATGAAAAGAATGATAACATTGAGTTTTTTTGTGTGCATATATTCAAAGGTACTTGTTTCTTTATTTTTATACAGAATTAGTACTTTAATTACTAATTACTTATATGAATTATCGGCGGGCATTATGTTCTGTATGTCGTACACAAAAAAGGTATATATTTTCGACTCCCACAAGAGAGCTGGTGCAAAACAAGAGAAGATGTACAAACTCACTAATTATTTGATCGAGTAAGGATTTTTTATTGTTACAATATTTTAATTCTAGTTTTCACAATCCGTTGTTATTTTTGTGTGCTTACTTTTTAGGGTACTTGGTAATTATGTGAAATGGATACTCTTTATGGTAAATGTGTATTATATGTAATCATATTGATTTAGATTAGTGTTTTATGTGTATTGATTCCATTAACTGTGGGTGCAATAAACAAAATGATGGCCGGGAATGTAGATATTACACGATAAGCTTATATATGATTTTGTTATGAAGTAGATGTCTGAATTTCCTGCTAAGGTAAGTGTTCTTGAATTTTTGTATCTTATATTATAAAAATATCATTAGTTGAAGCAATAGTTTTCCATCGTTAGACCAAACGTTATGCATCACTCGATGAGGGGCGGGTACCTTCGGGTGAGCTCGGGAACACCATTTCGGGTGTTT